>JABSTT010003652.1:0-27052 GCA_013339685.2 Hyalomma asiaticum | reverse complement strand
CTCGACCACCGTGGCGAGGCCGCGCTCCTCCCTCAGCAAAACGGAGGCGCTTCTCAACTACCGTAACTGCCGGTCCACGACTTGCAAGACACCACAACTACTAACCTCGCTCATTCCCCTTTCATCACACATCTCAACCTTCGATTAATCGAAACGGATTCGTGGTGGAGTCGGGAAGAGCTTGCAGACGTTGTTAATCTTACAAAAATATGGAATTTAATTTATGAGCATAACCGAATGTACAGTTATCATTAAGTAACTGATACACCCTTACAAAAAATTTTACGAACTTTCAATAGACTGTTTTTAAACAAAAGTCGATAAAACCTACTAACAGCGTATTAAATGTTTTTATACAGTTTTGAAACTTCCTAAGTACTGCATACCAACTTTTCGTTGACTATTGGCCACCGATGTTGAATTAAACTCCTTTTTACCAACTTTTTGTACACACTGAAGGGACCTGCGCTGAAGGACAATAGTGGAACAACATAAAAGCGACACAGAACACAACTGTGGGTTTTCGCAGAACTCGTTTGCCATATTCATGACCATGTGCTCCGAGTTGTCGATGGATTCGAACTCGCGCTGTCACTATAGCCACCCTCCTACTGGTTAGCTGAAATGGCAAAGCGAGCACCGCCGACAGCCGTTGTTCCCGGGGTCGAACCTCAGACCAGGGCAGATATTTCGGCAAGTGAGGAGCGTCCGCATCTGAGAAATCCATTTGGATTGCCTTGTAGTCTTATGCTAAAAACAGCTGCACTGTAAGCACAAATTAGTCGAGATGGGAGCTTTTACCAGGGTGTCAACCGAAAAAACTCATGCCCCAACCATTTACTCCGTCATAGCGGAGTGAATACGGCACATGACATCATTTTACCACCATTGCTAAGTGACGGAGTATAAAAACGACATGACCTTATTATACTACCCACACGGAGTTTCAGTTCACGTGGTCCCAACCTCCACATGGGAGTTTTTAACAGCCATCTGCGGTTGCGACGCTCTTGCGGCGGTGTGATGTGTGTGTTTATGCGCGCTCGCGCTCGTGCGTCTGTTTAGTGCTTTCGTATGATGCTCCAGTGCATTGGTTGGTTCGACGAATCGTCGGTGGGAGTTGTATCTGTGCGTGCTCGCACGTGTGATTAGTGCGTCCAAGTGAAACACCAGTTCGTTTTTTTTAAACAAGTCATGAGTGCGCAGTGAGTTTGCAACGGCCGATCAGTGTTCTGTGTAAACGTGTCAAGGCTTTTTCCACTGGTGACCGCTCTGCTCCTCCAGCCAGAAGCCGAATGCTGCACATTGACCAGACGTCCACAGTGATGCGCGAATCGGAAATATTTTGTTATGAAGTGGCTGGGGCACCACCACCCAGCGAGTGTTGACGTGGTTTTAGGCTTCTGGGATTATCAAGATTGTATGCGGAAAAACCAGGATTATCGGAAAGCAAAAGTCAAGACTATCGTCCGGAAGGAGAAAGGACCAAAAGGACGCCAAATTTACCCAGGTAGATCGAATATTAATAAAATTATGCAAGAAATTGTCCCGGACCACGCCTAGGCTTAGCTGGCTTCAGCAAAAGCTCCTACATGGAAGTAAACATAAACTCCCATATAGGTACCCGCAAGAGCTCCGCGATGGATGTAAGCACATGCTCCCATAACTACCCGCAAAAGCTCCTCCATGGATGTAAATATTACTCCCAACAATCCATGCATAAGCTCCGGTCAAGCGGAGTAAACCTTTTACTCCGCATGACCGGAGTATATTAAACTCTTACAGGGGAATGCGCTAGAGGACAGGTTCATTTACCCCCATCTCGGCTAATTTTTGTTTACAGTGTGGATGCGCATTCACCCTTTCAAGGAGGGCTTCGTAATTGAAGAAGAGTGCGTCCTAGTCCAGGGATGCTCAGTTCGCATCATTGGTTGTTCCCACAGAAATGATCAGTCATCTACGGCATTTTTCTCATTTATATCTCTTTCAGTCCTTTTCCCCTACCCCACGGTCACGTTCTGCACCCTACATGGGCTACAGAAATTAGGTTCCTTTCCTTAGTCGAACCACAATCAATCAATCTGGAACGGATCACGTGATCAAATGCGCTCCTTCGCATTGAATGACTCTGGAAGGGCACAGCACGTCTGATGGCTGCCGAGATACTGCTTATCAAGTTCCTGCTTCTCAAGAGAATAAAATCATGGCATAATTTGACATATTTATAGGGGGGGGGGGGGTGCAGGCACTTGCTCGGTCGCGAACCAAAATTAAAAATGGCGGCGAATGAACCACCGGAAAAAGAAATATCGGAGCGGTTCTTTTGAATAGTCGCTGTGGAATAAGTGTATTCGCGGCTTTTATTCTACGTCATTGCTCACGAAGCCGTCAAACGACTCTTCGGAGTCGGACGCACATTTTGTGGGCCCGCGAGCCCGACCAGCACGGGACATTCAATTCGCGCTATAGACACTGATACGGCTCACGTCCGTCCGTGTTTGTGCACAGATATGGGGTCAAAAGGAAATATCCACCGCTGACAAGATTTCTAGAGGTGTGCTAGCACCTAACCCCCCTTCCCAGATGTTTTCCTGCTACTACCCTTATATGTGAGCTGTGTTGAACATCACTGCATCTACGTGGGTCTGCGCGGTACGAATTTGCCCAGGTAAACCTTTACACCACACATTTCCTAATGCTGATGTGCCTGCATCGCTGTATGGTGTTGAATCTGTTGGGCGCATGAAATTTGTGTGTCTACAGTTCGGAGGCTACGCTGTTATACTGTCGACATAATTTCCATTTTCCTTGCAGTCTCCTTCGTGGGCTTCCATTCTGCAAACGAAGAATACGATTGTGACGCCATTTGTCCTCGAGAGGGAAGCATTACTTTTTTTCTTCTTGCTATTTGTACAAGAAAGCGCAGTCATTGTCGCAAGTTGGAAACAAGGAGAAATGAAGGCGCCTATGGAGACTGCTCTTTGTATTTTTTTCTCAACCTTCTTAAAAGCGTCGCAATAGGTCAGAAACCCTTTCTATAGCGATGTGGCGCTCGTTAAAGCGTGCAGTGTTATGCAGTTTATGATGACTACAACTCATTACACAATTCATTTGCTCCTACTGTAGAAGATGTTGAACCTCGAGAGTGATATATCTCATGGGACTGCGAGCTGGAACGTGAAATTCGGTTTGTTAGTTAATATAGACGAGAACGAACAGGTGGTTTTGGTCAACGTGATCGACCTTATCCAAGTTGATTTCGAGTGCATGTTTTCGACCGAAGAAACTGGTCCTAAGCTTGGCTTAGA
The DNA here is from genome assembly GCA_013339685.2 of Hyalomma asiaticum. NCBI lineage: Eukaryota > Metazoa > Arthropoda > Arachnida > Ixodida > Ixodidae > Hyalomma > Hyalomma asiaticum. The sequence goes on along the minus strand of JABSTT010003652.1, from coordinate 23,744 downwards.
TAATTCTTTTCCTGAAAGAAATCATGCATATCTCGGCCGCCGCAAGAACATTCGCGCCGATTGCTTGATTTCTGAATTCTGAGTGCACTTAACCGAAAAGTGGTACTGTTCTTAGCGCTGTTCTTGGTACACGAAAAGTGGTACTGTTCTCTCGAAGAACAGGTAAAATGCTAACCTATGACTATTTTGTTGCGCTTTGCTAGGAAGTAGCTTGAGAAAAGAAATAAATGTGGTGTATTGATCAATATACTTGTACTTGGATACCTAGTGCTGTAACTAAAGGGAGGGCAATGAAGCCCGATCCATGTTGACCTTTATACATAGCCGTTTCTTCGAGATAATTTTCGTGGTCTTTGTCACGCACTCTTACATTTTGAAATTGGACTGAAATATATGTGGTTTGCCATAAAATCTTGAAACTTGAACATTGCCAAAGAACGCAATTCTTGAGACACTACATGAAAATATCACGTTTGGCTAGATGCGTATTTTGACCGGTCTTGGAGTCTATCGCGGCTTTGTGTGCGCCAATAAACATTTTCTTTTTGCGTCGAAAACTGCCGCCGAAAGTCTGTGGTGTTGCCTATGAATTCAAACTGAACGCGCTGAAGAGGACTTGACGTCACGGCGTCGAACGCCGAAAACACGGCGCAGAGATCTCCACGACCGTTATACGCAGCAACAAGTGTGGTTAAAGCGCGTTTATTGATTTTCAAAGTTTATCTAATTCGTTTTTCACGTATAACATGCATCAGCAATCGAGTGCAGAAAGGAGATAGTTGACATCTTTTCAAAAGGGTACCAACAGTCGACAGAGGACACCTCTTTATTTTCTCAACTCTGTCGTTTTATCGCTCACTACTGCTCTGTCCTCGCCAGAAATGGCTAACTGGTTATCGCACAAACTTTATCTTTCAATCTCGATCAGCTTCATATTTGCGTGTAGTATCCCTGCAAATGTTTTTAAACTAACTCTGGTTGAATCCCGGACGTTGTTTGCTATTCTGTCAAAGAAAAAAAAAAGAAAAAAAAAGAAAAAGTAGGCGCGCTATTTGAGGTCCTAGCAGGTTAGAACGCCTGGCTAACTGAGCATAGCTGCCCGTCACTACTGTGGTGCTGCAGTATGGGTTCAGAGGTTGTTCAGAATTAACTTTATTCAGTACAGTAGCCCCTAATCCGCAGTAAAAGGAAGGGTGCACGATGCCGCGAGCATCACACAGGACAAAGAATTCTTCATACACAGGACAAAGAATTCTTTCTTACTGGCGTCATATCCGTGACGTCATTTCCGTGACGGAAGTGGCACTAGGCATTTTTCTGATCGAACCCGGGATAGAGCGGTTCCATGTTGAAACGCTGCCGGCAGTTTTACAGAAAGCGCCTGCAGTTCAGCACGCATGCGTTTGTTGCTTTACTCCGATGCCCCCTCCCCCAAAGGAAAAAAAAACACTTTATAAGCGGAGCATGACACGAAAGCAAGCCGGTGCCATTTGCAACACATTTGCAACACATAAGCGTAGTGAGAAACTAGGAGTGCAGTTGTTCAGTTTCTTGTTCTGGAACACTGGCTTCAGGCAAGTGTTTATTTAAGAAAACGATATCTAACTGCTTTACGTTATAGAAGTTACGCTGATAGAAGAAGAAGGAGGGGGAGGAGGAATGAACTTTACTTTTCGAAACCAGCAGGTTTAGGTCGTCCGGCTGATAGAAAAAAAATTTTCATGTGCGTGCAGATATTCAACACACTGCGCCCGTCTCGCGCTATAAACTCTGCCTTCGAATGACAAAAGAGAAGACTGATTGATTTCAGGGGTTTTGCATGACAAAAAACCGCGATAGCATTATGAGAGACGCCGTAATGGAGGGCTCCGGGAATTTCGACCACCTCGCGTTCTTTTAGGCGCACTGACATCGCACAGCACACGGGCCTCAATATTTCACCTCCATCGAAATGCAGCCGCTGGGGCTGGGATTCGATCTCGCGACCTTATAAGAACAGGAACCGAGTGCCATATCCACTAGACCACTAAGGCGGGGGCAGCAATAAGCAAATAAATAAATAAATAAATAAATAAATAAATAAATAAATAAATAAATAAATAAATTTTTCACTTTGCGCAAGTTTCCACAAGTTTATGCGGAAACGACCATTGGATGGCAAGTTTAACTGTCGCGTTACGAGCGATTCCTACGTGTACAAGTGAATCAACCGCAAATTTTTTTCGCTCCTTGATTTTTGTCCCATTAAAAGCTTTCACTTTTTACATGTCTAAGCTCCTCTGAATTTTCCCTGAGAATATAGTTTTCAGGCGAAGAGCGGAGTTCGGCCCGAGCCAAAGTGGCACTGATAAAACCTGAGCGCGTGATTTTAGGAGCTCCCAGCGCCGCGGTTGGCTAGCTGGTTAGCTAAACGACGGTTCTCAGGGCAAAGATATCGGTGCCATATGCGAGCTGGGGGAGCATACGTTTATTGTGTTTTCTTTGACGGTTTTCTTGCGACTATGTTGGACATATTACCAGTCTTTTAGTGAACGTTCACCTGTGAGGCAAGACAGCAATGGCTGCCGGGTGCTTGGCTGATTTGTGACGTCTCGTGTAGCTTATCGTTCCGTTTCCGGTCATTTACAGGGCGAAACCTATACCTCTTGCGTTACGTTTTGCGAGGACAGTGTAGGGGATGGACCCATAGATCCTTTCAATTTGCCAAAACAAGGGACATTCAAGAACGGCACGCCATGCTGGGTTGGTATATATTTATATTTTATATTTATTCATACTGTCAGCGTACAAGCCAAAACAGGAGTTGCTCAACTGGGCACAAGTTCATGATTTTCAAACATCAGTACAAAAAGGGGAAAAGAATCTCACAAATTGAAAGAAAGAAAGTGGAAGAAATCCAAGATTTCTAACATTCAATACGCAACACGACTGAGCAGAATACAGGACAACAAGTGAGTACACTTGCCCAGCTCAGTTCAACATTTGAAGCAGGCAATAAAAGAAGTACATTTAATTGAATAATGCGCCTTCAAAATCATTAACATTGTTGCACAGTACGGCGTCATTTCTTAACTTGTTCCAGTGTCAAGAGCGGATACAATAACAGATTTTTTGAACGATTTTCTGTTATACTTCAAAGGTTTAATGTGCTTACTGTGCTTCGTCCGCGAACGTCACGTGTCCAGAACGAAAGGGTTTGTTATCTCTATTCTGTAAATGCCATGGGATATCTGAAAAAAAAATTTCATGCTGCTGATGTTCATTCTTTTGTGCACTGTAAGACTATCAGCTTTTGTTCTTAGGCTTGTCATTGACTGCGTTCGGCGGTAGGAATTAAAAATAAATCTGAAAGCTCTATTTTGGACCCGTTCACATATGGTCATGCTTGCTTTCCTTTAATCTTCACTGTCTCGATAAGAAGATCACTGCGCTAACGAGTGAACGCGTATCTGGCTCCTTAAGCGTATACAGTTCACTATTTAGGAAAAGTGTGGTTCGTGCATTAGGTTATCCTGCACTTCACAGTAATGTGGAAGTGGTCTTTCATTTTCAGATTGAACGAGAGAGATCGGGTCCTAAAGGGATGTGCTGCGGCGGAGAGTGCGAGCATAACAACTCCTGCACGAGCAACTTGTCTGACTGTAAATATGGAGAGGCGGAGGTACCGAAGGCGCCTAAAGAGGGACAGGATCCAAGCGACTCTGTAGAGTGCGAGGACGGAGAGCAACCTTTAACAGCACCGAAATAGCAACACCGCGGAACATCACTTCCTTTCTCCCCAGTTTCTTCTTTTTTTTAGTGAGTGGACATTATTAAAACAAAATAACAATTTTCGCACAACGAGCGTCACGTGAAACGGCCTTTAGGCCGTTTCACGTGACGCAAGTACACGGCGATTTTGGCGGAGCGCCTTCAGCGATCGCGATATTTTATTTTTTTCAACTAATCGCCATCTCAACGCGAGTACAATCGCATCGCAACGGTACAGCTTATGACACAGTAGCATCGGAGTGACATGAACTCCGGGCATGAATAACATATAGAGTAGGAGAAACGGGGGCCACGTTGATAAAAAGGCCGCGTGATAGAAACGTTTGCGAGTTCCAACCGAAGCCAATGACGCTTTCAATGTACGCCATGGAGCCGTGCATGGTGTGTGGACTGTAAAGCATTGGTTTCGCGTCTTTCCGCAGATTCGCCGCAAACCAGTAGCGTGACGAGTAAGTAAGCGACATCCGTGTCTTCACACAAGCAGTCCACACAAGCAGTTGTGACTTTGCGGACGTGGGCCCACAGTCTAATGCTTGCTGGTGCGTTTAAGAGTGTATAAGAGCAAGCGCTGCTTATTTACACAGTTACACCCACACACCCACGCGCGCGCGCGCTTGTAAATTCATAAAACACATCAACCCATATAAACCCATATACTCATATAAAAATCATAAAAAGAACGCGTGCGTTGTTTTTCATATGAGTTTGTTCCAACCGTTGATCACGGAGAATATGTTTATATACACGCAAACTCTTTCTGCGTTGGTTCCTGGAGACAGAGAGGGGTGATGATGATCATCCTTTATATATGGCGCATACCTACAACGCACAATACGAAACTTTAGTTCGTATTGTGCGAATACCGGAACATGCTGAATAAAAAGAATAATAAATTGATAATAAATGAGAGAAAAGGAAAACGGAGGAAAAAGAAAAAAAGCTATGAAGACTGTTTGTGCACTTCTACTATCGAAATAGGTAGAGTTTTTTTTTTTTTTCAGTTGCTGTTCGTCGTCTTCGTTTTAGATTCTCATTTTTTTCAGCTGTTGCGTTGAGCCGCACCGTTTCCTGAAACCTGCATATGCACACGTTGCTCGTCTCGCCAGAATTTGTTGTGTCGTTTGCTACTCACTCTCCGTTACACCGAACGACTTCTGTTTTTTGTTTCTTCCGCATCCTCGCGCTGAAAAAGATGTCGCAGTTATACGAAGAACACGCAACCGTCACGAAGCGTGAGTCATTGCATATCTTGCAAAACGTACATACGCTCGAGCTTGCGTCATAACTGGCTTCACGCTGTAAACTCCACTTATATTTTTCCTTACCTTGGCTTTCGCGATGGTGGCGACATTCGACTCCTCTGAAAGTCCCGTTTCCTTTATGTTTCTCGTGCTTTCCCACCGCAACATGTCGTCTTACAGTGTCCTCCATTTGCCATGCAGCATCAGCATCATCATCAGCCCATCTTATGTCCACTGCAGGACGAAGGCCTCTCCCAATGCTCTCCATCCTTTCCTGTCAAGCGCGAGCTGATTACACATGATGTACGCGATTTTTTTTATTTCGCGAGCCCATCTTACTCTCTAAGTAATGAAAGGGGAAGCACAACGGATTATTTTTATTGTTAGACACAGCCACAACCTCTTAGCTTCATTATCTTACTCTGTGTCCTCAGCGGCTACGCTTCCCCTCTCTTGTTATCCATTCCATCGTTCTAACTGTCCATCGGTTACCTGGCCTTCTTATCACGTGGCCTGCCCACGTCCATTTTTTTCTATTTAATATCGTTCATTATGTCGGAGACCCCCGTCTGGTCTCTGACGCACACGGCTGTCTTCCTATCTCTCAGTGTAACGCCTATCATTTTTCATTCCATCGCCCGCTACGGGGTTCTTAACTACCTCTCGAGATTCTTTGTTCATTCTCCAAGTTCTAAAAAGAAATATACGGCGGATCTCACGCATTGTAGGGATCGATGTCATGCGAATCAGTCAGCGAGGAATTTTCCTATGCCGAACTATTTGGCATTCAGCCAAATGTTACGAATAGGTATCAGCGTCGGGGCGGAAGCTGGGCACAAGCAACATAACCACGCCCCGATAACCCATAACCACCGATAACCCGATAAACCATAACCCGATAACCCATAACCATAACATAACCCGATATACCTTCAGGTAGAGCGGGCTTCCCCCATTTTTATTTTACGTTTTTTTTTCTACCACGGGGGGTACACTTTGCCATGGACGTGTGGTAGCATGCTTGCTTGACACCTCGGTGTCACGGGTTCGACTCCTACCTGCCTAACGTATCGTAAGTTGACGGTTGTCTTTCTTTGTTCGCTTGCTACAGCATGTCTGTGTTTCAGTTACAAGCTAGAACAAACGGTGTGTCTTTCTCAAAATGAAATAAAAAAAAGGAAGCTTCATACTGGTGTGCAGCGAACATTGCATACGAGGAAATTGGGCTGAAGATTTGTCAATACAACTGACGAGGGCCCAACTTATCTTCGGTATTTCAGGCACATTGCAGCACAAATTTCACGCAAGTGTTGCAGTTTCACACTGCGAAGCCTACGGAACTGGTTCATGATAGTGATTATGCGTTGGATATTGAAAGAAAGAAAGAAAGAAAGAAAGAAAGAAAGAAAGAAAGAAAGAAAGAAAGAAAGAAAGAAAGAAAGAAAGAAAGAAAGAAAGAAAGAAAGGGAAGTATAAGGTTGCGCAGAAGGGAAAAGCAGTTTCGCTCGAGAACCACTGGTTGCACCTCTTGCCCCTTGCCCATCGCAACATAAGAGTATGAGTCAACTTACCCTTGCCCAGCTCAGCTGCTTACTCAGACTTCAAAAGCGCGCAACTGGCTTTAACATTTTTGTGTCTTGATCAGCAGAGGCACAGAGAAAGGAGCGACATTTATTAATGAAAAAAAACATACATCTATGATCATAAAGAGTGATGAAAAAGTACTCGGAATAGAAGCACCCATAGCGCTTGAAGCAGGTACATGATGATTAAGCGGGCGTGACGCATAGAGAGCCACGGACAGGTATATATAGCACTCTGCGTACTCGTTGAGGTGCATAGGGAAGAAAAAAATAGTCCATCACGATGTCGGCTATGGTTGGCCTAAATATGAGCATAGTCGCTGCTGTGTTCTTGGGTGAGTCGCCTTTTTAAAAATACTCGGCTCGCGTATCCGTAGCCGAATAACGCTGGTATAAAGCGTTCAAAATTTTAGTTCGTGCTAGTAACCTTTGTCGCCTGCTTTGCATCAGGCCAAGCTGTCCGGTAACGTAATGTTTCGGTTTGGAATACTTATCAAACATGGGGTCTTCCCGTCCCGACGTGGGAGCGGCCCGCAGTCCTCCCTCAGCAAAACGGAGGTCGTGACTTCTTCAGGACCCCAATAAAGTTTACTACCTAGCTGCTGCGTCGCAATAGAAGCCGTGGATTCTGTTTAAAGACTGAGATGTCGCTGTACCAGATGAATTTTCGTTGACGTGTCACATGTTTATTGAAAGACTAGTCCTGAATGTCTGAAAATGTAAGCGCTTGAAGCTTGAAAAGAGAGAACGGATGCAATCTAAAAGCGTTGAAGACGGCACAGCCAAAAATCGGAACGTATGCGCTGACACAAGGAAGCCATGATTGGACAGAAGGTCAGAGAGGCGCGAGATGCTTCTGCCTGCTTGCATGATCGGACAACCTGACCGGTAAAGCTTTCTGTTGAAAAAAAGAAGAGGCCCCTTAGCCACCTTAAGTGTTGTCGGTCCCTTTAAAGTAGCCGAGAAGTTCTACAGAAGTCCTTGCAGTACTCCAGACCGTCCTGGCTGTAGTGGAGGGCGGTTAGTCCAGGGAGCCTTTACATATATATGTCACCAATATTAGAGTAATGCAATAGAAAGCTACAGGATATAGGGGTGGAAGATTCCCTTGTACGTGTAGCTCTTTGCAACGTAGGGCAACGGTTCGAAAACTGGACGCTTCCATCGGGGGCGGCGCAAAGGTGGATGCGCTTCTCAACTACCGTAACCGTACCGTTCCATGTCTTGCAAGACACTACAACTACTAACCTCGCTCATTCTCCTTTCGTCACACATCTCAGCCTTTGATTGACCGAAACGGATTCGTGCTAGGGCGGGGAAGAAAAGAGGTTGCAGACCTTGTTAATCTTACAAAAACATGGAATTTAATTTCTAAGCATAAGCGAATGTACAGTTAGAATTACGTAAGTAATACAATGTTAAACAAAAGAAGGAAGGACAATAATGGAACAGCATAAAAGCGACACAGAACACAACCGTGGAATTTAATTTCTAAGCGTAACCAAAGGTCCAGTTAGCATTACGTAACTAACACAATGTTAAACAAAACAAGGAAGGACAATAATGGAACAACATAAAAGCGACACAGAACACAACCGTGGGTTTCCGCAGAACTCGCTTGTTTGCCATGTTCATGACCATGTGCGTCGAGTTGTCGATGGATTCGATGTCAAGCACCTCCCTCCTGCTGGTTAGCTCAACTGGAAAAGCGAGCACCCTCGACAGGCGTTGTTCCCGGGGTCGAACCTCAGACCAAGACAAATATTTCGCCGAGTGAGGAGCGTCCGTTTCTGATGATGATGATGATGACGAAAACATTTTTATTGAAGAAAAAAAATTAAAAATGGGGAGGGTGCCTATTCCGGGACTCCTATGACAACCTCTGCGATAGCGCGGGCCCGGCGGACGAGCGCCCGGCAGACCTCGGGGGCGCCGTCGCGAAGGGTGCCTTCCCACTGCTCTGAGGTACACGGGTGAAACGAAGAATTGGTGGGAGAGGAGGGAAGCAAGCAGCGGTGCACTCTACAGTAACGTGGAATGTCGTGGGGATGACGCCACATGAAATCCGTATGGATGTCCTCGCAGTCTTATGCAACAAACGGCTGGATGCACATTTACCCTTTCAATGAGAGCTTTGTAATTCAAGAAAAATTAACGCATCTCCACGAAGTGAACCATGACGAGTGGGCGAAGCACTGGGGATCGTTCGGTGTTACCGTAAATCACCCGTGACATTGCCCACTCATGCATGTAAATGAGTGACAACGCGTGTGTATATTTGCACACGCGTTGTCATTTATGCTCCTGGTCTTTATGAGGTTCCTGCGCTCCCACGTCGTAGATCGTGCCGAGTTCCGGATTACCTTTACTTAACGCGCACGCTGCGAATCCTTATGGTTCAACTACGGGCAAGAGAAATCTCCCACCGGCACTACATTGCAGGTCAAGATCCAGTGCCTATATATATGGGGTGGCCGGTGAACGGTTGTGCAGCGCGAGCAATTGGTTTCGGCGCGGTGACGCACAATACGCTTCTGTGTAGGCAGAATGGTGACGTTTCTTCAGATTAGATCTTGTTTTTTACACTATATATGTCACATGTCCAAAGTAAAATTTTCAGTTGAAGTCTAGCGGTCGTCCTGTGTGCTTCTTTCTCTGTCCTTGTTTTTGTTCCGCTATAGTATGTTTTTAAGTTTAACGATTACTTTTATTACTGTGGAAGGTTAAACGAAAGCGATTGCGGGGTTGCCATTACTTCATTTCTTTAGGCGACAAGAAATGGAGCTGACCTGATGTGTAATAAACATTAAAGAACTTGACGTATTTCGTCCCTGTTTGATCTGCACTATTTCACCATCGTGCCATTGTGGCGGTAATGGAGGTTGGTTAGTTTAGAGAACCTTTAAATGCCACCAACAATAGTAGTAAGGAATTCTACAAGTGGGAGGAGAATGTGGTCCCCTCCTACTCGTAGCTCTTTGTAACAGAGGGCAACCGTTGGAAAAGTGGCGCTACCATCGGGGAGTTGCAGAGGGGGGAGGCGTAAAAGGGGGAGGTGGTTCTACGCCGTAAACAGCACTTCTCATCTATCACAAATATCGTTCCACGTCTCACAAAGCACGGCAACTAACCTTGGTCACCTCCCTTCAGTCACACATTTCAGCCATTGATCAATCAAAACGTATTTGTGCTGGTGTATGAAAGAAAAGAAGCAGCAGACGTTGCTAATCTTACAAAAACATGGACTCTCTAAGCATAACCGAACGTACAGTTGGCATGACGGAACTAATACAATGTTAAACAAAAGAAGGAAAGAGAATAATGGAACAACATAAGCGCGACGTAGAACACAACTGTGGGTTTCCGCAGAACTCGTTTGAATTGTTCATGTCCATGTGTTTCGAGTAGTCGATCGATTCGCCCTCGTGCTGTCAATGGCTAGCCTCCTGGTTAACTGAACTGGAAGAGCGAGCGTCCCGAACAGGTTTTGGTCCCGGGTACGAACCCCGGACCAAGACGAATTTTTCGGCAAGTGAGAAGCTTCCATTCCTGAGAAATCCATATGGATTGCCTTGTAGTCAAGTTCAAGTTCCTTTATTTTACCACATACATGGAATTTCACATAAGTGGTTGGGACGAGGGAAAAAAAGCTGCATTAAAAACAGCTTGAATAGCCCCACGTCCCCGCTTCACTATGGCAGCATGGCAGTAAAAGAAAAGTACATTTCAACATCGGTGTCAAATGAGAAGAACACATACTATCCACAGAAAAACATATTTACAAAAAGTGAAATTTAACTATAAGCATATTTAACACAGCATGCTTAAAGGAGAAGTTAGAGAGTGTGCGAACATTTTCATAAGAAATCTTGAATTTATTTAGTGTCTTCGGCGAGCAATAACCTAATGTTTGAAAGCCATAGTTTGTGCGAGGCCGTGGCGCATACCGTTGTTCCGAATGTCTGTTTTGGCGCGAAGAAGGATTTAGTTACAAGTTAGCTACACTGTGTATATAGTTGCGATTTTTCACAATATCAGATCTAAAGGAAAGTAATAAAGTGTATTCATATAGAACATTCAATTTAATTACATTATATTACATTATAATTACATTATAAGCCCACAGTCTTGTGCTACAAACGGCTGGATGCACATTTACCCTTTCAAGGAGAGTTTCGTAATTGAATAAGAACGCATCCCTGTCCATGTTCCAAACCAGCGAACAGAGTGTTTCTGGGGTGGTTAATTTGGTAATTCCAGCTAAGTGGGTGCTTTTGCCTTATTGGGTGTTCCCACAAAAATGATCAGTCATCATACCCTGCTCCCACGTTATTAAATAATTACACGAACTGTGGGATAGTGCTTCAAATATGCCGTGTGCATGCATTTCATTTATTTCTTCAGGGTAGTCTTTGCAGAGTGGGTAACAGTGATAGTTACCCAAGAAATAAAAACAGATACACCCGTGTAAAGTGAATGACCCACGAAAAATAACATCACTAGAACAGCGATGAAGGGACAAAAACCAATGCAGTGGCAGAGAGCATCTGTCGTTGAAGTGGCATGCGAAGACACGAAACATGGTCTGTTTCAGCTACTTCTTATCTGAGCATTACATTCAGTGGTCGTTCGTGGGGAAACTGCCTGAAGCTTGTTCTTCAGCTGCGTTGCAGCGAATAAAAGCTTTGTCGTATTCTAGTATATAGCGTGTTGGAAAAATACACATAATGAGCTACACTGCTATTGCGATGCTTTTGACAGTTCTAAACATCAAAAAATTGCGCAGTTCAGTTCTTTCCTGGAGTTGGTTTGAAGCCAGCTTGTGCCGCCAACCTGTATACCGACGCCCTGTCATAGCGATTAAATATAAATCTGACTCATAAGTGAACACGAGCTTAAAGTGGCTCTAGTATGGATGTTAGACATTTTACCGAAGGTTTTTCGACCAAAAGGGCCCTCCAGCTGGTTGGTGACGTGGACAGCCAAGGTATCGAAATCCTCTGGTTACGTGCACACACGAGGTGGGTCGGTCCAACTCGGAAGAATTTAAACGAGATGACGAACCCAGCCAGCGGCACTGCGCTACCAGGACTACATTAGTGTGCAGGAGGAAAAGTGGGACCTTTTACTTACATGTAATGAGGTCACGATGCATTGCTACGTGAACAGAGTTGAATTACCAGTGTCATACGCTAAGCTCAATAGAGTTCAAGCGGTGACTCTGAGATTGTCACTGGCAAGAACTTATCCGAGTCCAAACTTTATTAGCAAGCTTTATCGAGAAAGAGAAGTACCAATCAACTGCGGAAAGTGTAATGACGTCATTACTCTGGACTGTATCCTTTGGCAATGTTCTGTGGCTCACACGTTTTGTGTCAAGAAAGAAAGATTGGTGGCAGTGAGTCAGTCGTTCACAGTGGAGTTATTTTACATCAAGCACAGGTCGCCCAGAATCCCCACGATACGACGGTAAGGTTAAACCTCCGTGTCCCGACGTGGGAGGCAGAAGCATCTCTTTATGCCCCTCTAGTCTTCTGTACCGGTGAGGGAGCGGCCTGCGTCAACCTAAGGATTGATCTTCAGGGCCTGAGCAAGGTTTATCATACCATGTTGCTTTGTTTTGAACTCCTTCTGCCCAGCCGACATACTCGTTCAGGACGCTGGCATTTCAATGTTGTCTTTAGCACAACTTCGGCTTTCTTTGCAGCTTTCATCGTGGTTGGCCATTCAACAGGTGAAGAGTTCCATTGCGGGCCCTACTGTCCAGACCAGGGAAGTCTTCGTTTATTGTTGTTTACTGAAGCAAAATAGCACGAAATATCTTACACAGTGTGAAGGATGAAAGCAGGAGCAGTATTTCGTAGATTTGATAAGTTCTTCAGAAACCTCAAAATAGCTCAAACTTCGCTATATAATATCTAGGTTCGAAGTGTGGTGTACAAAATTATTGAAAGCCGTAGGAGTATATGACCTCGTAAAAGGAATAAAAAGAAAGCGTATGCGTGATGATTCCTCGCTACCACGTACCATTGTAGTTGACAAGGTATCACCGAACCGCCTGCATTGCTTGGCGGTTGTTTTGCCGAAATCTATTGTTTCCTCCTCTCGTTTATGCTACCAAACAGGCGGGTCATTTCTCCATATACATATACGTATATGTGTACATCGTGTAATTCTGTTACCTTTGTGAAAAAAATAGGAATCCCTCCCTTCCTAGGAAAGTGGGGACAAGCGAAGCTGGGCGCATACGGGTCTTTCTTTCTTTCTTTCTTTCTTTCTTTCTTTCTTTCTTTCTTTCTTTCTTTCTTTCTTTCTTTCTTTCTTTCTTTCTTCCTTTCTTTCTTTCTTTCTTTCTTTCTTTCTTTCTTTCTTTCTTTCTTTCTTTCTTTCTTTCTTCGGTGGAAGTCCCAGGGGATTCGTACGACATTGTATAGTATTGTAGCATTATATGGTATATAACGCGACATTATATAGTATTGTAATCTATTGTAGATTTTACAGTTCGAGAGCCTCCCAAAAAATATGCAGCAGTGAGATCGCACGAACAAAGCGCGCCCTTGAAATGTATTCATTGCTTTGTTGTTTCGTACGCTTACGTGATTCGAAGGAGGACACTGCTTGCTTTAAGCGAAACGAAAGATACGAAATTCTTCTGAGACGCGTACTTTATCATGTCGCATGCACGAATTTGCTGCCTGTGTGCTACGAGTTATTCGTGAATTGTCCCGCAAGGCGATGTTTTACAATTTGCAGTTCGATTAACCTGACATTTCTTCTTTCTACCTATTTTATAGGACACGATTTATTCTTCTTGTGTGACAGTTTGTGATACCGGAGCAGATGGGTTCCTGAACATCTTTGACGTGAAAACCGGACGATTCCGAGACGGCACATTATGCTGGGTTGGTAGCGATGTCGATTTCCGCAGTTTAGCGAATCAACGCCTTAAGAATTCTGGTAAACATCACTACATGACATAACGCGTTGTTTACTGGCTTGTTGTAGCAGCACATCATATTGTGCAATATGTGTATTTCGTGTGATAGCGCTATAAAAGCTGCAGTGGTACCTTACGAAACTGCAGGGGCATGGTTTTAATTTCATTTCAGGTTGACGGAGAGAAAGGAGGAGAAGTAGGCATCTGCTGTGGTGGCGAGTGCATGCATAACGGCACCTGTAAAAGCAAGATGTATAAATGCAGATTACAGGATACTTTCAAGTTGAACGCAACGCTAGAAAAACAGAATCGAGATGAAAGTAAGACACAGGGGCAATGACATACTTGGTCGCCCTTCGCTCGTATCGAAAAATAAATTTCAATGTACACGTTTCCTTTCTTTGGGCCGTCGTTTCTTAGTGCGCATAAATAAATAACACAAGTGGTTGTTACCACTTTTATAAAACTGGTCATAAGACGATAGTGACGTGTGCCTTCGGAGAAGCAGGTGTGTCATTGCTTGACGCTAAAGGGAAACAAAGCGAAGCAGTAAGTCACGTTCCTCTCGAAGAATTCTCTTGCCGTTGATTTCGCCATCGAAAGTGATGGCCACACTTTCGTTTGTGGAATATAGCGCGGAAGTTTATGTACGGCAGCGTGAGGTTTCCGTCACCGATTTTTTTTTCTTATTGTCACGTGGTCGTGATTGATGAAGTACGCAGTATCCAAACTGTTAAAGATCAAACTCTTTATTGGGCGGTCTTGTGCCCTGGAAAGAAAGCGACTATCGTTGTAAAACAATAACGGCGAGTACAGTAATCGGTCTTCCATAAAAACTGATCAGCGGCGGAACGCGTCTTGTTCTATTCACGCGACGCGTCATACTGGAACAAGTGGTAAACAGCTAAGCTCGTGCAAAGTCTCGGTACAAACTCACGCATGCGCGACCTGCATACAAAGTTAGTGGTACAGTTGGCAACATTCGCGAACTTACGTGGGAGTTCAAGCGCAGCAGTGTGCCGAGCGATAGCACGTTTAATAGAGAGTGATTGATCGATTTGTGGGGTTAATGGCCCCCAAAACCAGCTCTGATTATGAGAGACGCCGTAGTGGAGGTCTCCGGAAATTTCGACCACCTGGGGTTCTGTTAACGTGCACTGACTCGCACAGCACACGGGCCTCAACATTTCGCTCCATCGAAATGCAGCCGCCGCGGCCGGAATTCGATCCCGCGACACTCGGATCAGCAGCCGAGTATAGACAGGGAAAGAGATGGTCCCTGTGAAACAAAGACCACAAAGACGATATCGCCATTTGACCACATTGGACCATGGGATTCGATGGTACCCGAAAGCTTAAGTCACTGCCCACCTAAGAACATAAAGCACATCCCTTTTACCGGTGTCTAATTATGGGGTCCCTAGCAGGCATCTTTAAAATCTATGACGTCACAGCGAGTTAATGCGGATATTTGATGGCGGCGTGGGCGCCCGAATTTTCTATGCTTGCTGTCTCGCTTACCGAACGCCTTCTACGGCAAGAGGGGTGTTTTGGTTGTGTACGCGTCATTTGCAGATACGAGAAGAGGTCGTTTTGTTGTTTGGTGGGCCTTTAAGAAATGCATTTGCGTGAGTCCGCGCAGTGCTTCTTTTTTTTTTTTTTGCAAATATTCAAGAATATGTGCGTAGGTCTAAGGAGCCTTCGTAGAATCTGCACAGAATGAAGTTCCTTCGCATGTGCGTCTTCCACCAGAATCCTAAATGAGCATTGTGACCTAGGAGGTATCCTAGGTCCAGGAACCGTGATTTAGGGTAATTCTCACCGAAATTATTTCGGAAGCTTTCCATGGCTAGGCAGTAGCAGAAGGTGAGGTGAAATTGGAGAGCGAGAAACTACCCCCCTCTCCCTCCCTCCCTCCCTCTGAGATAACGAAGTGCAAGAGAAGCTTGCCGCAAGTATATCGAGCTGCCGCTTGACCCACTTTTCCCTTTCACGACGACCTTTATTAACAGGCAAGTGTTTTTTTTTTTCGACGTAAAGTGGACCGCTTGTACAACACAATTATCCCCATTAGTTCTGGTCCCCAAGAGTCCGCGTGCACATCTGCACATGCTTAATGTACAGCGACGGGATGGCAGCGACAGGACAGCAAAGGCGTCGGCCTAACCAAGCCTACCCCTCGGAGTTGTGTTGACATTAAGCTGTGTGGATATGTGGTGCCACTCGCGAAGGCATCAATACTGTTATAGAAGAGGGAAGTGCAAAACTGTTTCTTTCTGCTTGATGACAAGGACACAAAATCTTACGATCGCGTATACCGAGTGAATGAAGAGAGGCGTTGTGAGGAAAGGGAAAAAATGGCACTAGCTTCTGGATCCCTTGCGGGAGTACGTCTCAGCGCCATAGAACTGAATGCAGCCGAGCCTATGTGCTCACCCTTCCTCTCCACGTCCATCGTACGCCGCATGCGGAGCTTACGGCAGCGGACGCAAAATCAGACCGCATGTTTAGCGCTTAGTGCCTTCTCTCAGCTACAAAGCCATCGCACAGAATGAGTCAGTTGCACGTGAACACACTATGCGACTGCCGCATTCAAAATGTCCCGGGGAAGGCGACTTTGGTTGCCCACGGCAACAGGGCAGAGCGGAAGTGGGTTTCTTTGATGTGCTCATCTGGCTTGCTGCATACTGGCTCGCGGAGCATTCCGGCTATGCGTGGCAGGTGCGGATTCGTGAAATCCGAGCGCTCGCTCCGGTATTTCGGTGATCACTCTAGTTCCGCCAGTGAAAAAAATGCCACGCGCTTTTCGTGAGGATCTGTGCCGATGAACCGGACGGCATCTTCACATTCGGGAGGTAAGCGTTTCGGCGAAACTGGCGTCTTGCGATTCCTGCAGTATTGAATGCTTTTATGACTCGCTTGGACTGCGCAAGATACGCTCCAGTTCGCGCATCTGGGCCACTCATGTAGCTTCGTGATGGGCTTGTTCGTAGTGCGCCAACTAATATGTCACCCGAGGCTTTCTCAGAAGTACTTGCACCGTCTGACGTTGTCTAATGTGTAAATGTGACAGATCTGTAGGCGAGACACGATGCGACTGGGGAGTATGGTCTCGTTTGCTGCTTTAACGCGCCCACTGAAGTGAAGGCATGGTCGCATTAGTTCCGCGTAGAGGCGTATGCTCCACGACCAGTGCAGCGCCACAACTGCGGCCGGATGAAAGAAAGAAAGGAAGGAACGAAGAAAGCAAAGGGTAAGGTTGCGCAGAAGGGAAAAGTGGACCTGCGCTTGCCCTCTAACCACTATGCACGCTTTTGCCTTCAGCCCGCTGCTGCATGATAGCGATAGTGAACTTGACGTCCCTGCCCAGCTGAGATGCGTACTCAGATTTCACAGGCAGCCACGGTGGTCTAGTGGCTACGGTACTCGGCCACGGATCCGAGGGTCGCGGGATCGAATCCCGCCGCGGCGGCTGGCATTTCGACGGAGTCGAAATGTTGAGGCCCGGGTGCTGTTAAAAGTGCACGTTAAAAGAACCCCAGGTGGTCGAAATATCCGGAGCCCTCCACTACGGCGTGTCTCATAATCAATGCTGGTTTTGGGACGTAAAACCTGAGAAATCAATCAGTATCTATTTAGAGCGCCGTGCATTTGACTTTGCATAATCACCGTCGTGTGTAGCAGCTGAGGGCTGAGGGCAAGAGACGTTCGAGCGCTAGAGAAGAGAGCACTCAATGGTATCTATAATCTATCTATCTATCTATCTATCTATCTATCTATCTATCTATCTATCTATCTATCTATCTATCTATCTATCTATCTATCTATCTATCTATCTATCTATCTATCTATCTAGCTGTCTCACGGAAATTATTATTAGGACTATTCAAGTCTTCTGGATTCCTACCAAAAGTGTTTTTTTTCACATATGTGAGTCGGGAAATCCTGCCGTTAGTCACTGTGTTCAAATCATCGCCTTCAACCACTACATACCGCGAGCTTCACAAACCAAAATGATTATTCTGAATTACTACGAACCATCCCTATCACTCACTGCACACTATTGCCTCCATTTCGTTAGCATGCCTAATGTGGCCTACAATCTTCAGAATGCCAGCTCTGCCAGTGCACGGCCTCAGAGGGCATGTATTGGGTGTCCAACTTCAGTAGCTAGAAAAGTGAGGGGGTTCACTGACCAACTTGCAGTCTTTGGCAGGCAACCTTTGTCAGATGTTAGACCGAACCCCTGGCGCAGCTTATGTGTGTGATTTGTGGGCTATCATCAGTTAATATACTAGCGTTGTCCATGCGATAGTTACCTGTCCTGCGTAATATTTTTTTAGTTTATGTAACCCGTTTCTGAAGCTCCTATCTTTTTTTACGTTATACTTTCCACAGTGGAGTGCCGCTGGCTTGAAAAGTTCGCCACATCGGTCATGTCGAAGCCATGTCTTCAAGACCATTTGCGCTCTCTGCTGTTCTCTCTCACACACGCACACACAGACTTTCCCTCTTTGAAAATTTATTCAAATGTTATCGTGGTAAAAGTGGGAATGTACACATGTACACTTTGTTGCATGGGCTTGTAGGAGCCGAGGCTCAAGTATCAACTGTTTGTTTCTTTTCTTCTACTTCCCGGTTCCTTCTCTCTTGTGGCATGAGTCGTACTTCGTCAGCAAATTGGCATTTTCGCATCTTGCTTTCTTACACGAACGATTCCATCTTTCGGAACGCAGTCTCCTCCACAACAGATGCCTTGTCTTTTATTTTCCTTGTCAAGCTGAAAAGAAAAATCGACACTTACATGAAAGGCAGACTGCTATACAGAGTACGTCAGAATTTCCATAGTTTGGGAAGCGTAAGTACTCTTGAGCTAACTTTTCCCTGGCTCTCTGCTGACCGCGAACGCAGCTCGCTCTTCGATCCTCGAGCCTTTACTAAATTTCCTTAACTCGATGTCCACTAGAATTGTGCGAATATGAAGGGGGCAAAAAAGGAAAGAAACGGAATATAGAATGGTATAGTGTACCATTGAGTTCATTTTCAATATAGTCTATGTTATTCCTAACACGAGCATTTTTGGAAATAGTTTACGGACGCTTAACAATGTAAACGGCACCGAAAAACCACGGAATTCGTGCAAAGTAGGGTAAATTCCGTTCCCCGAGTGATGTTCCATATTAGGTAAAAACATCACATTCCAGATGGCAAAAGTTACCCCTTTGAGGCAGATTACGCCCTTGACACTTTACAAAAATTCCCGTAAGTTCCCGCGCAAGAAAACTACATTACTCGGGGCAAATATGAACGACCAGCGAACTGTGCGGGCTCAGAAAAGGATTGCAAAGCTAAGGAAAGGGTCAGCAATCTCTAGGAAAGCCGCACAAGACTTTCTTTTGCACTATGTACGGCAAAGAGGACGCAAAGAAATCATCAAAACATCATTTCCATGCAAATCAAGCGTTTACATGTCTACGCCTAGCTAATCAACACTTCACTCATCCCACTACCTTCTCTTTCTTTTCTTTCTCTCTCGCTTTGTATATCTCCTCCTCATCGCCTAGGTCCACCATGTCTCTCTCTCTCTATCTCACACACACTTATTGTATTCTTCTGAGCATTTCTTTCTCTCTCGCTCTTGGTTTATTTTTCTGTCGTCCAGGAAGCTGTGTTACAACAGCTGGGCAACGCAGTTACATGGCTCCCATGAATGCACTTCCCGCAAGCGTGGCTGTATGGCCTATTGGTCATGATGGTAGCCTTCGGATCTCGCTCTCTTTATCTCGCTCTCTTTATCTGCACCTCCTCGCCTCATTTCAAGCTCTCCCCACTGCGCTTGATGTTTCAGACGCAACATGCCCAACCTAGGGAAGCAAAACAGCTTTGCTGTTAAAATGCACGGAGTGCGCATATGGGAAGAGCGCATTGAAAATTGTGGGGCTCTTCAGAAGCAACAGGTGGCCTTGTTATAAGTGCTCCTCCTAGTTCTATGCATCGCTTTGCACGAACAAGCTCGTCTTGTAAGCCTTCTTCGGATATGCTTAACATCTTAATAAGTCCCTCGCAAGTCATCAGCAATGCTCAAATAAATAATTGATAAATAAATAGAACTAAGATTTTAGGGGCCAATTTTCGGCTTGCTACATTTGGTGGAAGGAGTTTGGGAGCCACGGCGGTCGAGCTTTCGACTGCATTATCTCGGCCACCGTGCTTTACAGCGATGTGTCGAGGCATGGCTCAAACAATTTGCGATACAGGCTCGGCAAGCGTAAAGTTGGCTACATGTCAGAAGTATTCCTTTTACCCTTTCCTCTAAAGTGAGGGGTAATGTTCTTGGCATTGAACATGACTGATCCCAATGGCACAACTGGCATAGGCACAAAAAAAAAAAGAGGGATTATTTAGGGCATAGGGCTGCTTCGTTCGGGGAGCGTTGCCATACGTGGCTATCAATGATTATCCTCTCTTTCTGACTTAGTCTCGCTTTCCGTGTTGTAGTACGTAGGGTCTCGTTGTTTTCGCATAGTTGCACTTGTGCTTTAATGCTACAGTTAGAATTAGTAGCCGGGAACAAATGAACAGATCGCGCAAAATACGATTTAGAACAGGCAGTGTCGCAGGAGCCACGTTTCGACAAGTGGACTTGTCTTCGTCGCTGTCTTGACGAAGACAAGTCCACTTTGGCGAAACGTTGGCTCCTGCGACATTCGCTGTTCTCACTTGTTTTTAGCGATCTGTTCATAATTCAAGCCTCCATCTTCCCCTGAGCTCTCTTCTAGTTTAGTATGGGTACATAGACGTACTAATTTGGAACGGAGGTTGAGTATTCGAGAATAGACGAGAAAAGTATCGGAGATTCTTCGCGATTCTATTAGCTCCTGCCGCTCCTCGAGTCATATTGGAATCGGTGGCAAAAGTCACTGTTCGCACAACTTTCAACATGCAGCCCACTTGGAACATAAATATATCACGCTTAAGCATTGCTGCTTCCGATATGACCCAACACCAGCGGTAGCCGAAAAGGAGGGCCACTTCAGGCAAGAGGATCACGGAATGCCCCTCATACCTGCTATGGTACCGTGTTCGTGACGACACGGAACTTCTCAAGCAACTTTTGTGGACAAGGGCATTAAAATAAAAAAAAGCGCGTTTCTCTCGTAGTTGGTATTCCTCTTGCCGATGAAACCAGCGTGCGGTGCGTCCATTCTCTCTACGTTCCGTAAAAATTGTGTCAGCGAATTTTACGGCCTTCATATCTGTTGCGAATGCCGTGTTGTGTCTTCTTAACATTCGAGAATCGATTGGATTTGAAGAGCTAGGCTGTCACGGAACCGTAGCGTTTGAGCTGCAGTGTTGCAATGTAACGTTCCTGAATAAACTATAATGGTTTCGCACGTTCCTCGCTTTGCCAGGAGTGCGACTTTCGGGCGACTTTAAGCTTGTCGTTTTTAGCGAAATAGGCGAAGAATATTCTTCGCACTCTTCCCTTAATGGAGTTTTTTGGCTATAAAGGAGACAACATACCTATCACGTAGCGAAATAATATGGCAACAAACTCATACCCAGCACGGTGTCCCGTTCCTGAATCTACCCATGCTTCGGTCAGCCATGAGGAAGGGATCGAAAGGAGCGTTCTCATCGGCTTCTTGTCCAGGACAAACTGTGACGCAGGAATTCATTACCTTATTCTGAAATGACAGGCGAGGACGGTCGCTAAATCAATGAAATACTCAGAGAGACTCCGCTTTTCTACACAGCTCGCAAAGCTGTTGAGGATAGCGTGGCATGCCGCAGCAGCTCCGTTCGAAACAGCAAGTGGATGTCGATGATTTCGTTACACAGATGTAGTAGGGGTGTACTTGCTTTGTTTTATTCTTTTGGGAGACCAGGTTCCTTATCTTACAACAATGAGATCTGCGTAATTTTAATCCTTTTGAACCTTCACGGGAGAAGCCTATTTCTCGCTTACGAGATCCCGGTGGACGTGGCGCCGCAGTTGTTGGACTTAAATATTACGCTTTCAAACAAAAAATCAGACAGATCCCACAGTATGTAGAAATCGGTGTCATGCGAAGCAGGCCGGGAGTAAGTTACCTATGACGAACTTTTGGTTAAGCAATTTTTGATGAACTAAATAGATGACACATCAAACATTGTAGTTCTGGGCGCAACGTGCACTTACCAGGAGCTTCTACTGCACTATAGTGGCTAAATGCTAGGGGATGGTACAACTTAAATAGGGCGGGCACGTAATTGCTCAGACATATGTTTTATTGGGGAGAAATGCACGCTACGGTGCGCTGATGAGC
The DNA here is from genome assembly GCA_013339685.2 of Hyalomma asiaticum. Lineage (NCBI taxonomy): Eukaryota > Metazoa > Arthropoda > Arachnida > Ixodida > Ixodidae > Hyalomma > Hyalomma asiaticum. The sequence goes on along the minus strand of JABSTT010003652.1, from coordinate 1,903 downwards.
AAATCGTGAGCGTTGTCTTTGAGGCTATTTCACTGGGTTGAGCAGAGCTCGACGAAAGCATACTGAGTGAGAGTACTAGATATGCATTTTTTTTTACATCACTTGGAGAGCACAAGAACCGTATGGGACAAAAGCATCATCACAGCACCTTTTAATGCAGTCATTTTATTACGATATGTACCATGTAGGAAACGTTAACGAATGGCTGCATGCTTACTTTTCACCTTGGCAGCCCGAGTTCGGTTCCTCCCGCGTATTGCGTGCTCGCTGTCATTACGGCATGTTTGTCTGTGCCTTTCTGTTTGTGATGTTTACATTACGATCGCACGCCGTACAAATCGTGCCCTTTTGTTGTCTACCCCGCGTAAAGCGCATTGAGATGAAATCTTGAATGTGCATTTTCGTTGGCATTTGACTGACATGGCTGCAGCGTTAAAATTCAAACACCCGCGGCGCATACTCGAATTGCCTCGGCCGAGCACTGCTGGTTTGAGCCCCACGTGAGTGTGTCATCGTTAAACGAGACGCGGATGGCACGTACATTATGTTAATAATACGAAACTTAACCATGTATATTTTTCGTGCATTGATGCCCCATCAGCCCGATTTTGGTGCACACCATGGGAACGTGATGGCCTGGAGAGCGGCAAGGCGTGGGCAGAAGATAGATAGATAGATAGATAGATAGATAGATAGATAGATAGATAGATAGATAGATAGATAGATAGATAGATAGATAGATGCAAAGTGATATAAGTTCGCCAAGAAGTGCTTCGCATTTAGTAGGCGGGAGTTTGTTTTGGTAACATAATTTGCTCTTTATTTCGGCTTACCCATAGCGGAGCCCCGCCACGGTGTCTAGTGGCTATGGTACTCGGCTGCTGATCCGAGGGTCGCGGGATCGAATCCCGCTGCGGCGGCTGCATTTCGATGGAGGCGAAATGTTGAGCCCGTGTGCTGTGCGATGTCAGTGCACGTTAAAGACCCCAGGTGGTCAAAATTTCCGGAGCCTCCACTACGGCGTCGTCTCTCATAATCAGAGCTGGTTTTGGGACGTTAAACCCCACATAACAACAACAACAACCCATAGCGGAATATGTTTTGTATATAGAAGGGTTGGAATGCTGTGCTGCTCAGCCCCAGATCATATTTGGGTATTGCAGCGGGCTACCGACGAAGTATAGCGGCCTGATTTCTGTGTAGATATGATTTTGTTCAGCTTGCTGAGACAGGGGATCGAATCGGCGAAGGCTGTGTTCCAAAAAGCGCAAGCGATTCCCACGGGTTGTCGCAGAGCGTATGGCATAAAGGTATGACTTCAAGGGCCCCTCACCAGGCCACATCGCAAACTTCTGTTATGCACTACGTAGCGGAGAAGAGAGATAAGTGGTGAAGTGCATTTGGGTCATCCACTGGGATCTCTTGGGGACTGGCAGTGACATTGTCGTTGGCAGCCGCGGTAGCGTGCTGGTGGCGCTTGGACAGTAGTTCACTGAGTTCCTGCGTTACGGCAGCGGACGCGCAAAACACGGCTTTGGCGAGGTTACCGGTGCGACTGTGCAAAGCCAGCCAATGAAAGTTGGTGGGCAACTTTCTCGTGACGAACGCCTTCATTTCAGCGAGGAACGATGCCTGGTCGCACAATGCAACCAAACCAGCGAGGTGGTCGACGAGCTATAGATATCGATGGCTAAGCAAGAGCTGTTGCGCAGTTCTGGTAGCTCAGACACCGTGTGGAAATTTCGGCGACAGAGCAAAGATTTTTGGCCAGCAACATGTTGAAGGCGTCGTCTTCTAAACCCTTGAAGATGTTTTAAATTCGATTAGAATTGCCCATGGCCGAATTGACTTTCGTGCGTAGATCCAGGATGCGATCACTGTAACTGATTCAGCAGCTCAGCAG
>JABSTT010003651.1:0-26929 GCA_013339685.2 Hyalomma asiaticum | reverse complement strand
TCTAAGGTGTGTTTGTAACGCATAAACGGCCTATCTTTCTTTGTTTAACTGTTCCTCAATCTCTAACCATTTTGCCTTTTTTCTGCCACCCTGCATGTTTATGTAACTAATTGCTACACGTGCCTTCGCTCTTTTCTTCCTTTTACCTCTTTTCTGCCATTCCACGTCTGCACTCCTCGGCGCCACCTAGCGGTCCCCGTCGATCTGTCAAAGGTGGCCACGGCAAAGTAGGCAAGGGTAACCAAAGCTCGCTACCTAGGCTGTCAGAGCCCCAATGAAGCTGCACGACGCGCGGTCAGCACGGCCGCTCTAGACACGCGCGATAGGCAGTTACGTGGAAAGGCAGCACATCACAATCTTCGCCCTCGAGGTTCACAGATAAGGCGAACTCGCTACGGGGCACCGGACTGCGTTGACGAAACGCACAAGCACTGGAGCCGTGTTCCGAGATGTGCACACTCCATGGCACGGCGGCACGGCCGCGTGTCTTCTCGGTCTCTGTACTTGGTCAGAGAACACCTGAGACTCGGTGGTTCGGTCGGTTGGGATAGTATAGGTGTTCTGTGGTTAGGGTTAGGCGTCATGCACAAAAACCCGCCAACAAGTGATGGCGCCACTGTCGAAAATCCCTATACATTCTGTCCCTAGGTACCTAGACGCTGATAAGAAAAGGTGGGATGTACGACAAATAGATGCTTGCAATTTCTGCAGCCCATGTCACGTGATCACACCGATCGCTCATCTAGGTACTACTTCGCCTAGGTACAGGGAGTGTGTCTAGGCGCTGCCTAAGCCGTCTAGGCAGTCTAGGTACAACAGCCTCGCCGCGTGGCGCATAAACGCATAAACAGCATAAACGCGTGGGCGTGTATTCGCGCTGTCCGAGCGTAAGTTGTGGTACATCGTTACCACTTGAAGCTTTCCAGGTCGATACACCCACGTCCTCGTTATCACTGTAGTCGGTTTTGTGGAAATAACCCAGAGAAGTAACTTGTGAAAACGCAGTGTCCATTGCAAAATGTCCAACTCATGTACATACATACGTATACTTTCCGTACACCGGATTCACAAGTGTTTTGCCTTTTTCTTTCCTTCGTGCATTGCATGCTGCTGCGCGAATTTTAGTTACGCCGCAGAGCTACTTGCATGCAAGAAAAGTAGCTTGGGCTTCGTACATAACGTAAGTGCAATAGCTAGCGCACACTTCTCATAAGTGTGCAATATCCGCGAAGTCTCTATTTTATTGTACTCGTGACATAAGTGCAATGGTAGCTTTTCTGAACAGCCTCGACGGTCCGCTGTGGCAGACACGAGCACGATTCACGTGCGAAGACGCATGTGCAGGGGCGCCAAAGGTTTTCAGGTGGTGCTCTCGTACGTACCAAATGTCGAGACACATCGGGCAGGCAGCTCTCCACATCGAGTAAAGGCCAGCAAAGCACACATATTTGCGTGGACAGGCTTAAATAACATCTGTCCATGGCACACACGGATGCCTGCACATTTTACGTGAGTAATATACATTTGCCAACCCTGCATTCTCGCAAGGGGTCCTGATACCTTGTCAATATCAGTGGAGGGGAGCCCCTATAGTATGCTAAAAAACGGGGGTGCGCTTTGCACATGCACGAGCACGTGGCTCAACTCTCACGCTATCAGTGTCTTACCTTATAAGAGACAAACCTGATGGTCTCTATTTCTTCTTTAAATCCATGTTCGCGAACGTGGTGCTGGCGAAGGTCTTCAGAAAATGCTTTGGGCACAGGTCGCACGCGTGCAGCGTGCGACTTGTGCCCAAAGTCCTTCACCGCGCTCCGTTGTTCCAACGGCTTTTTGTACATGGAGATTTTTTATTGATTCAACCAGCTCTGCTTATGAGACACGCCGTAATGGAGGTCTCCGGAAATTTCGACCACCTGGGGTGCTTTAACGTGCACTGACATCGCACAGCACACGAGCCTCAACATTTCGCCTCCATCGAAATGCAGCCGCCGTGGCCGGGATTCGATCCCGCGACCCTCGGATCAGCAGCCGAGTACGTAGCCACTAGACCACCGTGGCGGGGCCATGGAGGTTTTTTTTTTTACGTGCCTTTTTAAATTGCTCGAACTTGAAAAACCTTTGTCGCAAAAAGTGCATAGATTGTCACGTGTCGGAGAAGTGCTGGCGCGAGCCGCGGCGCTTTCGCTGCCGTCCATCGCGACTGTCCAACCGCCCGACAAGAGATTCGAGATTAACGCTTGCGGGAGGATGGGAACACTCGTATGCGGGAACGGCAGGCCAATGCCTCCTTTACTAGTAAAGGAGGCGTTGAGCAGGCACTATAAACCTTTCCAAGAGAGCCCTCCTGGGCGCCGCCATGAAGTGCCGCTAGAGACGTCTAGCGGTGACGCCATCTTGGGCTGTTTGCTCGCCGGGCTCTCCGTGCGGGCGCGGGCATTCGTTGTGTGTGTTTCAGCAAGATCTTTCTTTCGCTCTTTGTAAACATCGAGGAATCCTTAGGTAGGTTCACTTGTGACTATGTGGGATCTGACTGATTAGCAGGACAGTTGCCATCGGCATTGTTTCGCGTGTTATTGCGCGGGCAAAGACGGGATCAGCGGGGCCGGTCGGTAGCAGTAAAACTGGGAAACCGGGAACATTGTCGCCTCTTCTTTGTTTGAGTTACTGTTGTAAGATTACTCGTCTCATAATAAAAATACTGTTGCTTTTGCTAACAATGGTGCCACTCATTAAGGCGAGAGCCTTAATGTCTCAATTAGAGTAACCTTAAAGGGGTCGTGAAACGTTTTCTGAACATTTTGTACTAAGTGCGTATTCGGGGTCCTGACCCTCCAATCAACAATATGCATTGTTCCGTTGCACCGTGTGCGTTGATTCAGAGCGATAAAAAACGCGGTTTCGGTTTTACTGCGCGCGTTCCCCTCAACTCTGCAGATGACGTCATCTTAGTAGCCGTCATACCTCCGAGATTGGCGCCCCCTCGGAGGCCATGGTAAAACAAACCGTGCTGCCACGTTTGTTCCGAATGGTGGCACCCAGGCACGTAGGCAAGGGGGGGGCCAGGGCCCCCCCCCCCCCCCCGAAATCCGTCCAGTCAGCCATTGACGCAGGGGTATAGAGGCACAAGTGCGAGTAGCGGCGTACGGACTTAAACAAATGAACAACAAACGATAGTCAAGGAACTCGCCAAGAGCAGCTACCCAAGAACCTTTATTCCGAAAGCACTTCAATTTCAAAACCACGAAACGCTTGCTGAGAAATTCAGCGTCCAGCTCCTGAATCAACATCACAACAGAAACACGACACTCTCCCATATGTCCGAGTCGTTAGCGGTACCATCGCCCGTATTCTCAGAAAAGAAGGCATCCGAGCGACTGAGAAGCTTTCGAACACATGTTCTCTACATATTGCCAAAGACTGGTCCGCCGAGAGCCCACTTCTTTGCGCTGACTGCGATACGAGCTACACCGGCGAAATGAAAAACCTCAAAGAAAGACTGTGACAGCACAAGAATGACCTCCGAGATCGCAACCCGATAGCCGAACATTCCCAAGACAGCGACGACCGTATCAATCTTCCTGACACAACGGTCATACCAACTGAAACCAATTATCGGAAGCAGTTACTGCTCTGTGACTGCGGAGAGAGAGAGAAAGCTGTGCAACGCAGGACATTTTCAAGAAGACGAGCTTGTTCGAAACAAAATTACCAGAACGAACAAAATTTTGCCATACGGCTTCCAAACCATACAAAACGACGTTATCTGTCCGCACTTCGTGGGACTTTTGTTCGTCGCATCAGTTCTACGGTCTGGGCGCTCGGTAGTTGGATTGCTCCAAGGAACAATGCAGAGAATGACAGGACATCATACAGTGTCAGATCGTAGTCGAATGGTGAATTAAGGCACGATTACGAATTATTAAATTTTAAAGAAACTGTATTGTTGCACTGAAAAAAATATGCGGAACTTCTCTTCAGGAGGCGGACGGACGATGTCTCATGGCCGTCGTTTGTCGTCTCATGGCCGTCGTTTGCCGTCTTTGTCCTCCCGGCTTTTTCCTGTTGCTTGGCTCCACGCCTGGGCAATCCCCTTTTCTCCGAAAGAGGTTGCCCCGTCTTGGGGGTGTCCTCCGTCCTCTTGGAAGTTGCCAGGGTGCACGGGGCTTTGAGGTGCGGCCCCTGAGCACTGCTGACAACAGAAAAAGGTAGTGTTGACTCCACCTGTGGATTCCCTGCGGACATCTCGTTTCTTATTTTTCTTAACGAGAGGAGCGGTGTCTTTGTCGCGCGTAGTGGCGGCAACTTAGGGAGTAATCAGGTGCTTTGACTGACAGCTGCGCGGTATGGGAACACGCACGCGTACGGGTTTGGTTTGCCGCAGCCGCAGAGTTTTTCCCCGACCTGAAGATGGAAGATAACCGAAAACTTGGAAAGCGTGGGAAGTATGGGAAGCGTCCGCTTCGATGACCCATTAACCCGTACGACCCCCCCTGGCGCCTCTGCGAACCCCACCACCCTTTGTCCGCTGCCTGTGTCGCCGGGCAGGCGCCCGCGTGGCGGAACAAGTAAACAGGTTAAACAATCTGTACAGTTCGGACGCCCACCTGCTGAATGAGCGCGTATGCAGCTCTCCAGTAATATGCGGCTGCCCGAACGGCAAGGCGTGATTCAGCCCCGCACTTCAGCGCTCCGTCAGAGCAAGCAAATTTTTGTCGGGGTCCTCTGGCATAACAACACGCAGCCATGGAGAAAGAAGGTGTCAGCCAGGGTTCAACTTCAACGGCCAGGAAGCGACCAGGATCAACGATGAAATTAACCAGCTTCTTCGCTAAAGTTCCAAAGGTGGGTCCTGTATTTCTTATTGCCTTTGCTTGTAACGTCCGCTTTGAAGATGGGAGTAATGATTCTCCGCCTGTGAGCTTCTGAGCAACACTATATATGATACTGGTTTCGCCATAAATATCTTTTTCTGAGATGACTCTTCAAACACTATGAATCTGGTGCTATGTGGTCGAGGGGTTCAATTTGCCTCATATAGCGCGACTGCAGCCATCGCTTTACAAATCTTGTATACTTGCTATGGGCATGACTACATGACGCTTTTTCGTTTTCTTATCACTCGCACTTGCTAATGGCCCAATTAGGGCCATTAGCAATGATGGCTCAATGACTGAAAACTGGATGGACTGGTTACGCCAACCGTAAAATACTCATTCTTTTCCAGCGCAGACGGCCGAATTTACTCGAGTCCAACGCAACCCAAATTTTTGCTGTTTCAATATAAAAATGCACTTGAAGTTAAAGGTATTTGTAGCAGCTTTTAAAAATAATACTGTACCGTGCTGCTATGTTAACGATTAAAAAATAAGACAAAGATGGAAAGAGAAATGTACAGTTTGTCGTCGTTGACTGAGCAATTTTTCTTCTGGCAGTTAAATTTATTGTATATATAACACAGTTCGCGTGTTAATTCAAGATCTTTTACCTTGACAGTTCGGTCTACAAAGATGACAAATGTCCGCATGTACGTTTGTGTTCGAGGCACGGATATCTGCTTTTGCGCTACTCACAGTCACCACGGCCTCGGGTGCGGAAAAACACGCGACGCAGCTGTATTCAGCATGCCAAATATCTTTTCTTACACGTCAGTTTTCGCAATGAAGGCGGCAAATCACCATACACTTGGTTGGAACGCAAAACGAACGTACGCGTACTCGCAAAAAAATAATCTGCTCCGTCGCCCTTTCCTAATCACGATGACACTCCCTTTGAACCCTCCGATGAGATCATGAGAACCTGTTAACAAACGCGCGAACGTGGTTGCGGTTGAATATTCGGTTCCAAAACGCAGGCAAGTTTTGGGCTCGTGTAAATTGGAGAAAATGTGCGGATTAGATTGGAGTAAGTTGTTTCAGTTCCAGTAGCGAATCGCTAGGGAAGGAAAAGGGTTCACAGCCATGATAATGATAATAGATCGTTTTTGCCCATTAGAATACAGGTGACTTTCACAGGACCACAACGTCAATTCTATATAAGCGTGTTTGAATTAACGAGATTCGATTGTATCTAGTCTAGATCAACGAGCGGTAAGACAGGCACATGTGGCGTGAAATGAAATGTATTGATGTACGGATACTCGGAGTCATTTTTATTTAGGCTGCTTGTAAGAGTGGAACTTGTCGTAAGTCCTGCGACAGTAATTAATTGTAGCATAAAGTAAAAACAACTATGATAAGAAAACTTACGTATGATTATTTTTTTATTTCTATCGTGCATTTAGGAACGAAGCCTTGCATTACCAGACGGTGGCTCTACCTCCGAAAACACCACAACACGTGCAGACTTGAATGCCGAGAGAACGCATGACTGCGAGGACGATGAGGAAGCTGATAGCCCTTTTTGTCGTAATGATATCGGCATGTTTGTCAATCGCACTGACATACCCGACGACATAAGAGAACAGGTATACTCTAACGTGTGGATGCCACCTCCGAGCTACAAGTTTGAAATTTCGGTAGCCAAAAACGGGAAAAGGCGCACGTTCCAATCTCACTGGCTGCAGCGATACGGATGGCTTGCATTTTCTCACGTGCGGAAGGGAGCGTTCTGCAAAACCTGCGTACTTTTTTGTCGTAAGAGCGGAGCAGGCAAAGGCTCTCACCAGTCATGTAGGAACCTCGTAACAGTCCCGTTTACGAAATGGAAGGATGCCATTGAGATATTCGAGAATCATGCACGGACTGAATATCACAAGGCGGCAACGGTTGACGCCGAATCCTTTCTCAGAGTCGCCAGAGGAAAGTCAAGCAGTGTCCACATACAGCTTAATCGGCCAGCAAAGGGAGAACTCGAGTTGCGCGCGATTGTCGAGACAGTTGTACTGTGCGGCCGTCAAGACCTCGCGCTGAGAGGTGACAAGGATTCGGGGCGTCTTTCTCTTGAAGAACCCTTGCAGAACGACGGCAACTTCAGGGCGCTCCTACGTTATCGAGCGAATGGCGGAGACACAATTTTGGCGAATCACATTCGTACAGCAGGCAACAATGCTCTTTACTCAAGCCCGTCCATTCAAAATGAAATTATTTCGATAATTGGCAAGCTCACACAAGATAAAATTGTAAGACAGGCAAACGAGGCCGGATTTTTTTCGGTGCTAGCAGATGAAACAACGCATGTATCCCAAACGGAGCAGTTCTCGTTGTGCGTACGCTACGTCGATCCCACTAGTTCGAGCATTCGGGAAGATTTTCTCTGCTTCGTACCTGTTGACGACGTCAGTGCTTCTAGCCTGGCACACACACTGAAAAGGGAGCTGCTGAATCTTGGCCTGCACTTGAACATGATGAGAGGCCAAGGATACGATGGAGCAGCAGCGATGAGTGGGGCATTCAACGGCGTGCAGGCGCTCATCCTGAAGGACTTCCCAACGGCTTTGTACACGCATTGCTCGTCGCACTCTCTGAACCTTTGTTTAAGCGATGCCTCAGCTGTCCAAGACATTCGACGGGCCTTTGGTACAATTAGTGAGGTATGCACTTTCTTTCGTATGTCACCAAAGAGGACAGCGGTCCTGAAAAAACATCTAGAGGCGTCTACAAAGTCTTTCCGCCGGCTGCACCGATATTGTGAGACAAGGTGGGTGGAACGTCATGATTCAGTCGCACTGTTTGGGGAGGCACTTCCTGAGATAGTTCGTTCACTTGAAGAGTTCGTGGACACAAAGCAGCAGCGTCCACCGCTCATTGCCTCCACCAGCGAATCTGTTCGCCAAACTTTCTTATATGCCTCTCTGTTAGCGAGACATTCCTAGGCCTCACACACCACTTGTCTGTGTATCTGCAAAGCCCGTCTATTGACATGAGCGTCGCCTTGGATCAGGTTGACCTGGTGCTGACTAAACTAGAAGAGATGAGAACTAACGCGGAGGCAGAATTCCACAGAATATTTTCTCTATGTCAAGGTAGAGCGGCGGAGTTCGGAGTGCATTGCGAGATTCCACGGGTGGTAGGAACACAGAGATACCGGGCAAACTACGCTTGTAGTTCTGCGGAAGAGTACTACAGGCGAGCCACGTTCATACCCTACATAGATGACCTGAGGCTTCCCTCAAACGGCGCTTTGCAAACCATCGGGAAACACTGCAAAGTTTGCAATTTGTGTTGCCAAAGCACGCCTCCAAGGGCAAATTTGAATCTGTGCAGCCGGCCTTCGATTTTTACCTCAGAGATATGACAACAGCGCATATCCTTACACTAAAAGGTGAATGGGAAATCTGGAAAACCAAATGGCAAGCCAAGAAAGAGGAGGAACTTCCCCGCTTTGCGACGGACGCTTTAGCTGAATGCGACAAGGCCCTCTTCCCGAATGTTCACACACTCCTCAAGATATTGGCAACGCTCCCAGTGACTACAGCTGCTGCAGAACGCAGCTTCTCGACACTCAAAAGAATAAAAACATATTTGAGGAACCGGACAGCTGAAGAGCGGCTTAATGGCCTGGCTCTTATGTCCATTCACCGGATGCAAGTGAATGTCGACGAAGTTATCGCTGTGTTTATGGAGAAACCGAGACGCATGAAAATTGCAGCGTGAACCGCTTTTCGGCAAAGCTGCATGTGCGTTTTTTTTTCTTCTTTTGCATTGACTTTTATTATATCGTAAAACCATTCCCAATGCCATTCTTTACAAGTGCTTGCTAAAACGAATGTCAGTGTTCTGCATATTTTTTGTCATGAAAGCATCCGTATTTTGGTATTTTGTGGTTCAATAAAATTGTTTTCCCAAGTATTTCTGTTTTTGGTTTAAGAATTGCTGTCATAAATAAAGTGGCTCACGTTCTTCTCGCAGGCCTGTTGTTCAGACAGTATGAGAAGTTGGGTAGAGAAAGCGTCCGACAATTGTTTTTTTTTATTTACTACACATCCGTAAGTGGGCGCCAGATTCCTTCGCATCCCCCCCCCTTTTTTTTTTTTGTCACTCTTCTTTACGTCACTGACTCTGACCCTTCTCGGTCGAGATTACTTGGTGGGAAAGTATTTTTTCTGGTGCACGCGCACTAGCTTTATTGCAGTGTCAAAAAACATGCTTTCCATCTCTGATTAACTCGCCTTTTATGCTGCATTCCACTGTTTTCATTCTCTTCTAATAATTAAGCGCCTTCTGTATTCCCCGGGCAACTTTTTTTTTTTTCATTTTGCCATGGAACGACTTTTTTGCGAACATTTAGGCCTTGGGCCCCCCCCCCCGAAAAAAAATCCTGGCTACGTGCCTGGTGGCACCGCACGGTTTCCAAGCGAAAACCAGCCGGTGCGAGAGTGCCGATGGAAAGTTTCCATCGGCACTCTCGCACCGACGAGCAGGAACCTGTTTTTGTCGTCTGCTAGCGCGCGGGAGAGAGCTCTCCGCGCCACGCCCCCCTTCGTTGGGCTGTTGCGCCGAGCCGCCCATACGTTTTGCCGTGCTTGCACGGTGCGCGCGCTGTTTTTCGCTCACTAGAGCGATTTAAAATGTTCTTTAAGAACAGTCAATCGACAGGGCATCACTGCATTGTCTACGGTTGCACGTACAACCAGAAGAAAAGAAACGCTGCACGTAAACAGCTGTGCACCAAGCACAACGTTGCGCAGGAGGAGTGCGGCTGCGCACTCACTGACGTACTCGTGCCAAAACGCCGCACCGCTCATGTTCCCATGTGGTCTAACGCTAATGTCGCCAACACACCCTCAACCCTAGTCAGTGCCGTTCTTCGAATATGGTGCGAATGTCCCAGATTTCTTCTTTCATTCTCTCCCTACTTGATTATAGCTTCAACCATGAGAGCTAAACGCGTTTCACGGTACTACCAAAGCAAGAGGTTTTGGTACGGACATTCCTTTTTCTTTTCCTTTTGTTGTTGCTCTTGTCCTTGCTGATGTATGCCTCCGGCCTGTGCAGTGCAAAGCAGGTGCGCATGTTTTGTTGAACGGCAAACGTGCTTCAGCACCTTATGTGACGCGGACGCTTCCTTCAAAAGAAAAAAAAGTGGAGTGCTCGACAGAAGTCGATAATGAACTAGGCTGCGAGAACGGAGCCGAATGATTGCTTCTTGACCATGAGTGCGATAAATGAGAAACCCGATTAGAAAAAAAAGTCCAGGTCTCACGCACCGTGGGAGCCAATATTATGCCAAGATGCCAGCGATGTAACTGTAAGTATTAGTCAACGTTATTCATTAAGAGAAAGTCAGCACGCAATAGACGACAGTTGAAGGAATTCTAGCCAAGAGTAGCTATCTAGCGCTGGTTTTAATTGAGTTGATGCCGCACATATGCCATGGCTTATACATCACGCCACAACATTATTACGTTGTTATGCACACAGATATACTGTGTCATTTACTGACTGACTATAACACCTTGTTTACTTGCTTTGTTACTTGCTTTGTTAGCAGTCTCCTTGCTTTGCAGTGTCCTTAGCAGTTTACTTGTTAGAGTGTCCAGTGTACTTGTTAGAGTGTTAAAGTGTCCTTGTTAGCAGTGTCCTTAGCAGTTTACTTGCTTTGTTAGCAGTGTCCGAACGCCGTTGCACTACTTATTGAGTTTTGTCGTTATGTTGAGTAATGACCATATCGAGCCACGATCATGTCGTGTCATGAACATGATTATAAAATATCACATCCCTCGAATTGTAGTTTGACACCCATTTTAACCCCCTTAAAGCTCTCATGTTGAGTCATAATCATGTCGTGCCATGACCATGTCGTGTCATGAAAATGGCTATAACTCATATCACATCTTCTCCTGTGCCTTTCGTTTTACAACCGGTATCAAACCCCCTTTTGCATAATGATGCTCATGTCATTTCATGTAAGCGATGTCATGAACATGATTATAGTATATCTTACGTCACATCCCTCGAGGTTTACTTTTCCTTTGACCCCCATCTTCACCCCCTTCCGTTAATTTTCGCTCTGTCATGCTCATGCCATATTAAGTATCTCATGTCATGAACATGACTAACTCGTATCGCCTCTCTCGATCTATATCTTTCATTGGGCACCGATCTTGACCCCTTCCCGTTGGTTTTGTCTTCGTCATGCTCGTGCCATATGTATTTCATGTCATGAACGTGACTAACTCGCGTCTCTGGACCTGTATCTTTCATTTGACACCCATCTTGACCTCCTTCCTTTAAATTTGTTTTTGCAGAGTCATGCTCATGACATGAGCACACGATGTCATGTCATGAACGTGACTATGACCGATATTACATTCTTCGACATGCACCTTTTGTTTGACACCCATATCGATCCCCTTCCAGCGGTCTTATGTTTGCAGAGTCATGCTTATGTCATAGCATGACCTGAGCACATTATGTCATGTCATGAACGTGACTATGACCAATAATACATTCTTCGACATGCACCTTTTGTTTGACATCCATATCCATCCCCTTCCAGTGGTCTTATGTTTCCAGAGTCATGCTCATGTCATAGCATGACCTGAGCACATCATGTCTTGTCATGAACGTGACTATGACCAATATTACATTCTTCGACATGCACCATTTGTTTGACACCCATATCGATCCCCTTCCAATAGTATTATGTTTCCAGAGTCATGCTCATGTCATAGCATGAGCTGAGCACATCATGTATTGTCATGAACGTGACTATGACCAATATTACATTCTTCGACATGCACGATTTGTTTGACACCCATATCGATCCCCTTCCAATAGTATTATGTTTCCAGAGTCGTGCTCACGTCATAGCATGACCTGAGCACATCATGTCATGTCATGAACCTAACTACGACCAATATTACATTCTTCGACATGCACCTTTTGTTTGACACCCATATCGATCCCCTTCCAATAGTATTGTTTCCAGAGTCATGCTCATGTCATAGCATGACATGAGAACATCATGTCACGTCATGAACGTGACTATGACCGATATCACATCCTTCGAGATTCACCTTTCGTTTGACACCCATCTCGACGGCCTTCTTACAGTTTCAAGCTTTTCCTTGTATTATGTGTCATTAATAACATGCTTTGTAAAGTCAGGTCATTCTTTAATCGTGATTTGATAATTATCACGGTGCACTCTCATTATCGTAACCAGTCTAACCTACCTTGTGTGACTTACCAACATTAGTTAGGGATTTTCAATCGTTGATTTCTGGACATGCTCACTTTCATAGTTATAGTCATGAGCATGACTTAAAGCCTGGCTATCATGTTGATTATGCCCGAGTCATGTCTGCGTTAAATCAAGGGTTCCTTTGATATATCGCGTTACGTGATTAGTCATTTATTTCTCAAGGCATCGTTTCTTGTGATAATTTTCCATAATTTTGGAACCACTCTCTTTTAAGGTGACTGAAACATTAAGGTTACTCTAATTGAGACATTAAGGCTTTCGATGAGTGGCACCATTGTTAGCAAAAGAAACAGTATTTTTATTATGATACGAGTAATCTTACAACAGTAACTCAAACAAAGAAGAGGCGACAATGTTCCCGGTTTCCCAGTTTTACTGCTACCGACCGGCCCCGCTGATCCCGTCTTTGCCCGCGCAATAACACGCGAAACAATGCCGATGGCAACTGTCCTGCTAATCAGTCAGATCCTACATACCCACAAATTAACCTACCTAACGATTCCGCGATGTTTACAAACAGCGAAAGCAAGATCTTGCTGAAACACACACAACGAATGCACGCGCCCGCACGGAGAGCCCGGGGAGCAAACAGCCCAAGATGGCGCCGCCGCTAGACGTCGCTAGCGGCATTTCATGGCGGCGCCCAAGAGGTCTCTGTTGGAAAGGTCTATAAGCTCTATACTTGACCTGTTATGTAGCACCAATGGTAAAATACTGTTCTGCGTAATTAGACAAAAAGTATGCAGAGAACAGGTGTATATTTAGCGTTGACTCATAGGTAGCCGTTCGCCACACAGATCTGTTAATTTAAACGCGCGGAATATATAATATCTTTCAGATTAATGCATTCCAATCATGAGCTCGCATTCTGTTTTACGGGCAAACGCGTGTTCGCAGTGCTTGTTCGCGAAGATGTAAAATGCACCTGAGCAAGCAAGTACGAACATAATAGCGGCTGAATTTCATCAACACCAGCGAAGAAAAGCGGAACCCGAGTACTATGATGTACTTACCAGACTTGCGAACGGGACGGATCACAGTCGCGGTACTTCCACTGTCGACGCGCTCATGGCCGTCATACGGCTCTATGCCGAAGTCGTAGCGCAGCCTTTTAGGGGCGTAGCTCCTTAGGGTGTGGGTCTGTCCCTCCTCTGTAGTATGTAGTATTAGTATAGTAGTAGTAGGTAGCCACGTCTAGCTTTATGAAAAAAAAAATTCCGAAAGTTGAGTCCGAAGCGCGGAATCGAACCAGGGACCCCTCCATCGCTTCCGAACGCGCACCGCTAGCCACTACGCCACGAAGCGCACATGGACACATGGACACTATCACACCTTGTTAAAGTTTACTTGCTTTATTATCAGTGTCCGAACGCCGTTGCACTACTTATTGAGTTTTGTCGTTATGTTGGGTAATGACCATATCGAGCCACGATCATATCCTGTCATGAACATGATTATAAAATATCACATCCCTCGAGCTGTACTTTAGTTTGAAACCCATTTCAACCCCCTTAAAGCTTTCATGTTGAGTCATAATCATGTCGTGCCATGACCATATCGTGTCATGAAAATGACTATAACTCATTTCATAGCGCCTCCTGTGCCTTTCGTTTTAGAACCGGTATCGAACCCCCTTTTGCATAATGATGTTCATGTCATTTCATGTAAGCGATCTCATGAACATGATTACATCTTACATCACATCCCTCGAGGTTTACTTTTCCTCTGACACCTATCTTCACCCCCTTCCGTTAATTTTCGCTCTGTCATGATCATGTCATATTACGTATTTCATGTCATCAACATGACTAACTCGTATCGCCTCTCTCGATCTATATCTTTCGTTTGGCACCGATCGTGACCCCTTCCCGTTAATTTTTGCTTCGTCATGCTCACGTCATATAATGTATTTCATCATGAACGCGACTAACTCGCGTCTCTGGACCTGTATCTTTCATTTGACACCCATCTTGACCTCATTCCTTTGCATTTGCTTTTGCAGAGTCATATGCTCATGACATGAGCACATCATGTCATGTCATGAACGTGACTTTCACCAATATTGCATTCTTCGACATGCACTTTTTGTTTGACACCCATATCGATCCCCTTACAGTGGTCTTATGTTTGCAGAGTCATGCTCATGTCATAGCGTGACCTGAGCACATCAAGTCATGTCATGAACGTAACTAGGACCAATATTAAATTCTTCGACATGCACCTTTTGCTTGACACCCACATCGATCCCCTTCCAATAGTATTATGTTTCCAGAGTCATGCTCATGTCATAGCATGACATGAGAACATCATATAATGTCATGAACGTGACTATGACCAATATTACATTCTTCGACATGCAGCTTTCGTTTGACGCCCATCTCGACCGCCTTCTTACAGTTTCAAGCTTTTCCTTGTATTATGTGTCAATAACATGCTTTGCAAAATCAGGTCATTTTTTAATCGGGATTTGGTAATTATCACGGTGCACTCTCATCATCGTAACCAGTCTAACCTACCTTGTGTGACTTACAAACATTAGCTCGCGATTTTCATTCGTTGATTTCTGGACATACTCACTTTCATAGTTATAAGTGAGCTTTAGTATATATCGGAAAGCAGCCAACGCAAAGATTTAGCGTAAGGTTAACGTTAAAGTGGAACACACCGCGCATGCGCAGAACGTTAACGTATACGATACCCTTACGTGCCTACGCTATTTTCGGAAGATATCGTTCAACGCTAACGCTCGCAAAGGGACCCGTACGGCTGGCAAGATGGCGACGTCAGTCGAAGTGAGACCACTCGCTTCAGATCTGTCGGGACATCGGTCTGCATTGTTAAGCTCATTCATTACCCGCTCATGTTCTTATTTGCCTTAGGTTTGGCCAATATAGCTTCGGCAGCCGTGTATTGGTGACAATGTGTCGCCGTTTTCAAGATACGCTCTCAGTAAGCGGCACACAAGGCTTAAAATGTGAGTGCACTCGCTTTCACGGCCTTCGAGACTGCGCGTGCCGGCGCTCGAAATATCAGAGGCCATGTCGCTTTGCTCACGTTTACGGTAGTCTCGTCGAGATGGCGGCACTGCCACCGGGGCTTTTTATTTTTTCTTTTTGTACATCGGCTGTTTCAAGCCACAACCAATTAAATAAAGCCGAGACGAGTAGTGTGGTGCATTACTGTATGTATAATGCTTGAAATGACAGTATTGTTTGGCGAAGTATTCCTTCAGTCACAAAGGCGACTTGGATAAGCCAGCCTTCGCAGGCACATGCACAGATGCGCACCCCATGCGCACTGGAGAAATGTTGCAGAGGCTCATCCGGGGAACTGATGACAAGTGGAAAATCCGCCTTCTCAAAGCGGAAATGTCGGCGAAATTTCTCGTATACGGCATAGCCTCGACGACATGGACATGCCTGCGTAGCTTCTCTGGTTTCCAAAGTATAAATTAAGCGCTCCTATGTCATCGCAACTTCGAGATGACAGGCAGTACGGGTCAGAAAGGAGACTTGATGATGGCATTTTGAAACGAAGCGGTGTTTTTCGGGTCTTCCGACACAGCACTAACAGCACACTTACACGATACTGGCTCAATGATTTTTTGGCGCACTTAGGGATTTAATAAGAGTTGTTTTAAGGTGTAGTTGTCGCTGTACATGCCTTTGCGTTAGCTTTAGCGTTTCGCTCTCTTCCGCTATAGTAAAAGACTAGTTTGTGCCGCTAAGTGCACCCAGCTTTACCGTAACGTTAACCTTAACGCTAAATCTTTACGTTTGCCGCTTTCCGATATACTAAAGCTCACTATAGACCCTTTTCGTAAAAGGGCGCCTCTAGCGCCAAACGCGCGAACTAGAGCAAGCGGCCATGAGGAGGGCACCCTAGCAGACGACGCGAGGTTCGGCGAATGTGAACGCGCGAGTGCGTGACATTTCAGCACCGCTGAATACTGAATTGCTCCTGCTTGTTCTTGGGGTGCCTTATTGTCCGAGCTCGTTGTACGATAATCCAAACGGGCCACATTCCGACGTGCTAGCGTTGAGGATGCCGTGACGAGAACAGTGAAAAGGTTATAAGTTTAATTGGAAACCAGAGGAGCTGTGGCGCACCACAAATGGTTAGAAAAAGGTGCGCGTATTCGCTTTCATTATAGTGTAATGGCCGTAAAGATAACTTTGTGATTAACGAGATGTAACTGATTCGTTTGGCTACAACCTTATTACTGGCCAAGTTTATGTCCACAGACGACCGCTGTCGCTCAAAGTGGGGCGGCACTTCAAGCTGATCTCTTGTAACCTAGACTATGTGAACCGATTCTTGTCTAGTTTGTTATTATAACGGGCGGAATGTCTGAAGCTTTCTGCACGTCACAATGTTTTTCATTACCTCTGAGGTCGGCCGGCAGTTTTTTTCTTACGGACATGAATGAACTAAAGCCTAGCCTGGTACGTCTCCGAGTTTTAAAAACTTAGTTGTAAACAAACGTTTCCGTACGATAAATGAGTAAGAACAGACGCTGATGGGCTCTCATTCGTAAACGCGCTGCATATAGGAAAGCTTCATTGCGACAAGCTGTTTTTTTTTTTCGACATGCAGTGGATTGCGATGCGCGAGCCTGAAGGTTCACTAGGGCTGCCGGAGCCAAGGGCGACTGCAAATATGAGACGCAGAAAAAAAAATAACGGTGCGTGCATTTTTTACGCGGTGCATACAATTAAGGTTGACAATCGTGTCAGGAAAGCGATTACGCAGATATTGTCGGCAAATGCCCTTGCAGAGTTCGTCACTAAGGTTAAGCCAAGCCTTATTCGTCATCTTAATTCTCACGTCGATTTTTCTTTTTTACCTTCGGTCACGTTGTATAAGGTTTTTGCAAACAAGCTCGGCGGGCAGTGATCCATGCCGTTTGGAGGGGGCCGGGAAATGACTAGCAAGAACCAAGCTATGTTCCATGAAATTTATTGAAAAACACTTCTTTCCTGCTGCGGCAGCGAACGACGACCCTCGAAACAGGATGGTGCGAGCTGGTCTGGCGCTCGCGCTCTCCGCAACGTCACCGAATCTTGAGCTCAAGCGCAGGGTTACCAGATTGGGCGATTAATAGCCAAATTGGGCTACTTTGTTCGAGTTTGCCGATTTTTTTCTCTTTGGCTATGTGGCTATTTTTGGCTACATTGCTATCGACTGGGCAAGAATTAGGTACGAACTGGGACCCCAAACGGCTAGAAACTGGCACCCCAAACGGCTTACGCACGCACGCTCTTGTGTTCGTTTGTACCTCCAGCCTGACCCCCAGCAGCTGCAACCACGGAGAATACAAAGGAAGGCAGCTAGGAGCGTGCGTACGCGAGCGTCTGGGGGTTCCCGGGCACTAAAACTCTAACTCTAATGCACCTTGTCAACGAAGGCCCCCAGGCCGCCCCCCCCCCCCGCTTTCTTGGATACACCGCTGAATGCGGGGCTTGTTTTCTTTGTCTGTACTTGACTCTGCAGTGACAGCCCTTGGTGTCGTTACATGTCTGATCACTATTCGATCATTGTATTTGGAGCTATAAATTTGCGCTTCTTGCCGAGTGCTGGCAGTGCGTCTAGGGTCTGAGGCTCTGAGCTTGAAGGGACGAGCTCCAGGATGGGCAAGTGGGCCAAGTACGCGCGCTACTACAAAAAGGAATGGGAGAAGCTAGGAGCCGGGCTTCAAAGGTAATATATTTTCTATCCTCGGCACAAATTGTGTCAGCATGCTTTTATATGTAATTTAATGCCCTGTTTAGAAAAATAAAGTTCCATTACGCAAAACTGAAATTTGAGCATATGCATATGTGCAGCGAGTACAGTACTATTTCTTGTTTGTTTCGTGCATACTGGCTATCGTCATCCACTTCAGGCGATATGGCCTATTGCCGAGCATGCAAGGTGGAATTGCGGCCCCACGTTCAAGACCTAAAGCTGCACTCCACTATAGGGTCAAGCATGCAAGCAACATGAAGCGTTCCGCTGGCCTCTTTGTTGTCACTACCAGTGTCAAACGCCGCTGTTGAACGAGTGTTCAGCCAGGTCTCGCTTACTGAAACCGACGTTATTCGAAACAGGATGTCTAACGAGACTTTAGAAGCGCTGCTCCACGTAAAATTTGGTCTGGCTAGGAACGCTGGCTGCTGCAAAGATTTCAAACCGGGAAAATAATTTTTGTCGCGTTTCAACTCCACCGTTTTGTATGGGCCGAGCAGTGCCTCGGCCTCCAAATCAAGTGATCATGTCTAAGTTGTTCTTTCGCTTCTCCGCTTTCATCTCTTTTGTTGTATTCTCTATTTCATGAGTTTTTGTGTATCTCTACTTTTTGTAAACCCTACCTATTTCTACTTTTTGTAAATATGCGTCTATATTTCTTTGTGGTTCCATTCATTTGTATGTTATCAGGTGGCAATAAACTTTTGTCTAGATTCTGCAGCCATCGCTCAATCATTGTGGATTGAATAGCAAAAAAATATTACGCAATACAAGGGATTCACGCATACATTTGCTGGATGCGGCTATTTTTGGGCTACTTCAAATTTTCGCGTTGGGCTATGTTTGGGCTACCTCGGAGTCCAATTGGCGGCTTGAGGCTCGCACCATCTGGCAACCCTGCTCAAGTGATCAGTGCATGCGCCATGGAGGAAAGAAAAAGGCATGCGCTCACTTCCGACAGTTTCTTGCAGTTTTTGGCGCGCGTTTCGAAGCATCGTTAAAACTGAAGAAAATTAACGATGCTGTGACTAATTAGACTTCACGCTGGAGAATTTGCCACTCTATGCCATGATAACAAGACACTGTTCTACTCATTAGAACATAAAAGTCTCCAACAAAAAAATAGCTGTCATGGGCCCTTTAACGTTACCGTGGAACACACCGCGAATGCGCAGAACGTTAACGTATACGATACCCTTACGTGCCCATTTTCGGAAGATATCGTTCAACGCTAACGCACGCAAAGGGACCCGTACGTCTGGCAAGATGGCGACGTCAGTCGAAGTGAGACCTCAGACCACTCGCAATTCAGATCTGTCGACAGTCGAAAAAGACAATTGGAATCATTTGGAAATATCAATGGGTCCAAATGGAAATGTCACTTTCCAATTGGGCCATTTGGCATTACCAACAGGACCAATAGACCGATCTCACCGCGCAGTTTCACTGCGCCACCGCTGCCGCAGTGCATGCCGGAACTTGTAGTACTCGCGGCGGTCGCGGTACCAGCGGTACGCTCAAATGCGTGGCCGCTGCATCGGCGAACGGCGTTAATGAGCTTTATCGGCCTTCTTTCGAAGAGTTGTGATGGTTGGATTTACGTCCTATGTGCCGGAATGCTACAAGAACAGCTTGAAACAAAACCGCGTCGGTTTTTCTCGTGTTCGCGAAGAATGTGAAGCTCCGGCAGGAACTCTTGCGTCGGACAGACCGGCTCGTACAGCACACGGCGTGTTCAGCAGTGTTTGCGAATTTTGTTTTTTTTTATGCACGACACTTTAGCAATGCCCTACAGCGTCATAACAGCTCAGGCACATCACGGACGTACCGATCAGTGACCGCAACGATTCATAGAGTGTGCATGATCACCTTGCCGGGCGGTCTCCGCCAACGGCGTCGGAGTGGATACAGCTTGTGTTCTCGACAAAATTGTGCTCGCTAGAAAATCCTTAACCTCTTGCGAGCGATAACGACAGTCAAGCGTCAACGTGAACGAAAGATGTGTGTTATGATGTAATGTGATATGTGTACTGGAAAAGTTGTGATGTGATATATGTGTCCGTGCCCGAGTACTTGTATTGATGAACTTTGATGAACTGTACGTAACTTTGTGATGTAAGCCACCCTGTAAGAGGAGTAGCCGGCGCAGCACGTGGGCACCAACCTCTCCTTAAATTACATTTATTTTAAAAAAAAGATTTGATACAAGCCCAGCTTAGCACGTACTTTACGCTGCGCAGGGCTGTTGCTATGCCACGCCAGCATCAATAGCAGCCATCGGTACCGCCGGTGTTTCGGTTTTCAATGCGTGATTTTATTGCGAGCTTAAGTTCAAGAGTAAATACCAGTGACAAAACGTGTCATCTTATGTGCGCGAGTGCGGCCTGCATGGGGTCTTACGCTTGCTGAGTTTATGTCGACGCAGTTTTGAAGCGGTAAGGCCTAGCGACGACATCGGCGCCGAGCCTTCGGGACTGAGGGCGGCGGGCAGAGCGGGCTGCCGCTTTTTCGTCGTTTTGCACCTGTCGCCAAAGTTACTCACCGACTCATCCGTACTTTATGCAGCAGGAACTGCTTGTCGTTTGCGATATTAGCAGCGGCCCGTAAGCTTTCGCTAACGGTGTGCGGCAGGTCATCGTTCCGCTAAGGTGGACGCGCCTTTAACCTCTTCATCGTGATCGTTTTCCACCCATTCACATCTAGCGCATCACTGTGATCGAATCCCTGCACTAACAACGCACTGTGCGTGTGAAGCTTTGCTTTGACAAAACAAGCGCAAAATTGTTCCTTCGACTGAGTCTTCAGTTTTCACCATTCCGCGCTCTTGGCGTTCTGTCTCTGTACGATACGTGCTCTGAGGCGTCTTTACTTGTTTTTTTATTGCGAATTATTCAGCGAATACGGGTAATGGCAATTCGAAACGATACGGGCGCACGGACTAACGACGAGATCGCGACCAGGTCGCATGTTTACATTCCAACCTTTTTATTTTTTTTTCTCTCTAACAGGGCTACATCGCGGGACAAATTTGAATGAAACACGGTCACAGGAGGTTCGGACATCGTTTTCTGACGCGTTCAATCGTCGTCCACGCCAAAGGATTCGTGAAAAACGCCAGTAAACTTACAGCATGCAGCACGCACAGCCGTATCAGCTGTGCTTTGAGAACTACAACTAAGATGGCGGCGGCGCCGCTCCTGGAAACTCGCGCATGCGCAGATCACGCGGTGAGATCGGTCTATTGGGATAGCTGTCATTGCCAAATGGTCCAAATGGAAACCATTTGGGCCAAATGGTTGAAATGGAAACCAGTCAGGGCAAATGGAGCTTGCGGCTCGCTAATATACAGCCTCCAACCGGGAACGAATGAACCTCTGACGTAGAGCAATCAGTATCGCACCCAGGATCTCTGCCAGGGGGGGGTTCAATTTTTTCACGAAGGGCCGGGGATGCGACTAAACAGTTGTTGCGTGTATAAAAAAGTGAATAAAATGCTAAATAATAGTAATTTCAATGATGATGATTAGCTTTATTATTTTTTTTCGGCGTTTTACAGAGACATTAGTGTCACATTCTTCTAGGACATAGGAGCAGTTACGGCGCGGGAGTGGGGTTAGGTCGGCCTCAGGGGGGGGAGGGGGGTTACAACCGCCGAACCCCCCCCCCCGTCGGTGCGCCACTGAGAGCAATAAATCCTTATTGAGAAATGGCGCCTGTCCCTTTCCTGTATTACGCCTCCAAAGAAATGTGTCTCGCGAAATTCGGTTCTGTCTGAATTTTATATTCCACCCTTCAACTTCAACTTAAACCCTGATTTGCACGAGACAGCGTCATCAACATCAGCCACACGTGGTTGTAGGCAGCGGCAGCAGCAGTCGCGTCTGTGCTGTGGTGCCGAGTGTCTGTGCATCGTTCTCGTTGTATCCATGTGTATTGCAGCTATCTGTTGTGAGATGAATATACTGGGTGATTCATGGCCATGATTATTTACTGTGGTGTTCGACGTGATGTTGATAAGCGTTTGGAAGTTGTGCGGTTGTGGGTAAAAATCAAGAACGTTAGCCCTAACAACTTCCCGGCGACCTGTTTGGTGAGCTAGGTGGATGTACTCAACCGGGTCATGTGTCCCCACCGTTCTAGAATTGCGCAAGTCAAAGGTAAGCTTACCCGTTTTCAAAAATTGCTTGTGTTTAATTCGTACTATAGACTGTTAATGCTCGCTTATTTACTCTTTCTGTGCAGGCTGCTGCGTGAGAGCTAGACGACTGCGGGTTGTGGCGCAAGAACGAGTGACCTGACAAATAATTACCATGCAACATGTGTTTTAAATAAAGTAGTTTTTCTGTTTTTCACTTAAAGGGGCCCTGCGACACTTTTTCAACTGCTGTCTGCAGTACTGCAGTGTGTGTAGGATCGGATGCTGATATGAACGCAAAAAGAGTTATGCGAATCGGTGGTCTAGAACTGGAGTTATTAGGCCTCGAAGTTCAAAACACGAGCAGACAGCATGAAACCAACATTCCCTTTCGTATTTCGCTCTCCCGCTGACGTCAGTGGAGGCGTCCAATAGCAACGCGCGTCTTATAGAGCGACACCGGAAGACGCCGGGAGCAGAGCGCGCGCGCGCGCAGATAGCGTCCGGCCGTCAACACACCTGATGTCGTTTTGCAAGTAATGTCAGATACTTTCTCTCTATCTTACGAAGCATAAAAACTATTTTAGTACATTTTGGTACTGAATAGCGTGATCAAGCAGACACCACACGTGTGTAACAAGCACCTTGGAGCGTCAAGCCAATCAGAACGCCCGGCATGGCCCCTCCTATGTCGTCACTCTATGTCACTTCCTGTAACAAAAATCTCCGTTATTTGTCGCCTCAGTTCAAACAGGAGGTGATTTTGGGCGGTTTGTTCGCTGAAATAAAATTATAACCACTCTGCTTTCGGCGTTTCTACTCTCGCTGCGACATCCCCGCGTGCAGAAGTTCTAGAATCAGTGATAAAAACGGCCTACTCAATTTGTGTCGCAGGGCCCCTTTAACGTATCTGTGTCAAATGTACTTCCCGTTCTAATAAGCGATTATTGCGTGTAGCGGCTCCTTTGTTGGTTATAGAATACGATTTAAAACAGCAAGAAGTAACATGCATGAACACATGAAAGAGCATTATGCAGTAGGCCCAAAAACTTTTGGTATGCACATGACATTAAAACGAGGTTGTCTAAAATGTGTATACAGCTAGCGCTGCACAAGTCAACCAAGCTAGGGAGCATCTACTAAAGTGTGATATATGAAATGAAACATGGACAGCACAGAAAGGAGAATATTTCACGTCATATATCATGCTTCGTTATATGCACTCTAGCTCGGTAGACTCATGCTGCGCCAGCTGTGACATTTGGGACAATCTGGTTGTAATGGCAAGTGCACCATTTGGCCCTATTGGCAAGAGTTGCGATGTGGGCTTGTTGGTGGTTCATATTAAACGTATTTGATGTAGCGCAAAAAACAAGACACGGACACAAGAAGGCACATATGGACACCACACAGCGCTACTGGCGACAACAAGTTTATTTTCAAAATCAGACCGCTTATAAACCATAATCGCCAAGCAGCGGCGGCGCCGTGCCCTATTGGAATACAACCAATTTTTTACGGGCTACTGCACCATAAGAACCAATTGGACTAGAACCATTGGACTAGAACCATTGGACTAGAACCAATTGGGCAAGAACCAATTGGGCAAGAACCAATTGGACTAGAACCAATTGCCCAATGGTGTACTAATTTACAATCGGGACCAAGTGGAAATTTCCCAATTGGTTGCAATTGCTTTTTCGACTGGGTCGGGACATCGGCCTGCATTGTTAAGCTCATTCATTACCCGCTCGTGTTCGTATTTGCCTTAGGTTTGGCTAATTAAGCTTCGCCAGCCATGTACTGGCGACATTGTGTCGCCAGTACACGGCTTAAAATGTGAATGCACTCGCTTTCACGGCCTTCGAGATCGCGCGCGCGGCGCCTGGGATCACGGAGGCCATGTCGCTTTGCTCACGTTTACGGTAGTCTCGTCGAGATGGCGGCACTACCACCGGAGCGTTTTTCTTTTTGTACATCGGCTGTTTCGAAGCCGAGACGAGTAGTGTGGTGCATTACTGTATTTATAATGCTTGAAATGACAGTGTAATGTGGCGAAGTATTCCTCAAGCCACAAAGGCGATTCGGATAAGCCATCAAATTCGCAAGCACATGCACAGAGATGCGCACTCCCTGGGCACTCGAGAAATGTTGCGGGAGCTCCGGGGCACTGATAAGTGGAAAATCCGCCTTCTCAAAGCGGAAATGTCGGCGAAAAGCCTCGACGTTAATCCCATCAAGGACACGGGCTGCCTGCGTTGCTGCTCTGGTTTCCAAAGTATAAATTAAGTGCTCATATATGTCATCGCAACTTCGAAATGACAGGCAGTACGCGTACGGGTCAGAAAGGAGACTCGATGGCGGCATTATGAAACGAATGGATGTTTTTTCGGGTCTGCCGACACGTACAGCACTAACGACACACCTACACGATACTGGCTCAATGATTTTGTGGCGCACTTAGGGATTTAATAAGAGTTGTTTTAAGGTGTAGGTGTCGCCGTATATGCCTTTGCGTTAGCTTTGGCGTTTCGCTCTCTTCCGCTATACTAAGTCTAGTTTGTGCCGCTAAGTGCACCCAGTTTTACCGTAACTCTAACGCTAACGCTTTACGTTTGCTGCTTTCCGATATACTAAAACTCACTATTGGCTCCCGGGGCCGGAATTAAGTTTCTGTCGTTCGAGTCTTTGGCGTTGAAGAATTTCATCAGTGTATGTCAGAAGCGGGTTCATACGCATAGTTGAAGGAGGCTGCGATAGGGGATGGTGCACAAGGCCAGGCGGCTCCACCGTCGCCCCCTGCGTTCAGCGCCAATGCGGGCCCTAGCTCCCGCGTCGTTGGGGTGATAAGGCTCCTTCCCGCACCGCGTGCGCACCTGCTTGTGCGGGGGTGGCGTCGTCTGCTTGTGTTCCGCCGCAGCTAAAAATTTCTTCCGTAGGGCTAATATTGCTAAAGGAAAACTTTTATACGAGGCAGGCCATGTGCATCAAGTTGTAAAAAGTGTGTCTGCTGACGGAAGCGTGATGACCGGCCGATGTGTCTCCCAAACGCGGGAGACAAAATACTCCGAAGAATGCTCCAAAAGTTCTAAGATTGCCAGGCTGGAAAGTAAAAGGGATTTTTATTGTGATCCTTGTTAATTCGTAATTATTTGTTATCGGTATGTATACACTGTTATCAATATATTGTTCCCATAAAAGGCACCACAATAAAGCAGTGAAAGTCTGTAGCTGTATCCATCAGAGCATAGTGCTTGTGTGCGCGTTTCCTTTTGCCACTCCTGCTTGGGGCCAGAATGTTGGTCCGCAGTATGCTTAAATAAATAAATAAATAAATAAATAAATAAATAAATAAATAAATAAATAAATAAATAGAAGCTGTGAAGCCAGGGACTGCGAGACCTCATCTGTTTATTTCCGTTAATCCTACTTATACTAAGGGAGAAAACGCGGGGCCGGTGCCAGGAAGCGTCGACAGTGCACGTGCGTCCATTTATTTATTTCTACATAATGAAGGCTAATACGGTTCTAACTCGTTTTGAAAGATTCTGTTAGAAACCAAAAAGAAAGAAAGAAAGAGAAAAAACACGACAGGAAAGAAAACAGCAGGACGCCTTTGCGTGGCTTTTGTTAACGGTGCCTCAACGGCGCATGCAAGAGGCACACAGTCCGTTTTAAATGCGGAGCATTTTTTAGTCGCACGACGTCGCGCTTCGGCGTCGGCGGCGCCGTGAACACCCCCACTGCGCATGCTCGGCTCGTCTCGTGCCGGCCCACCGGGCGTTAAGCAAGCCGAGCATGTGCAGTGGGGGCGCGGACCTCTCCCCCGTACTCCTCTCCCTCGAACGCGGGCGGTGTGTATATAAGCGGCGGAGCGCGAGTTCGGAATTCAATCCATCACTCGGGCAGCGCGACGCTTCTGCGAAACGGCAACGCCGAACTGCGGATTCCGAACTTCGTGCACGAGAAGCAGCGGCAAAACGTGAGCGAGAAGCGGAGTGCAAACGTCGTCAACGAGACGCGGCTCCGGACGCAAGCGCCCACCCTGGTGCCGTCCAATACAACGACGGCACCTTTACACTCCCTGCCTTCGCTTCTCCTTCATTCAATACATAAGAATAATAAAGACGAAATAACAATTAAGCATTCCCAAACCATACCCAATTACGCAACATTCACGCGATACCCCCACCATTCTGCGACGCATTTACTCGAGTTCCCCCCGTGGAAATATGCGGGCGGCATTTTTAACGAGCTTTTTTCTTCTTTCTTTCCTTTTTTTTTTCTGCAAAAGGCACTCCAGTAGACGGCGATCCTTGTTCTGGTCGGAGTACCAACGAAAGACCATACCATTCAAATGCGTGACGGCGCTCTAGGACAAAAAAAGAAAGAAAAGAGGGAAATAAGGGCAGCAGCGCGGGCCGCGAGCGAAATGTACGGAGCGCCTCAGTCCACACGGCTGCGGGCGCGCCGTGCAAACCGGTGCCCCCTCTCGCATGGAAAGCAGCGGTGGCGCTGGCGTGCCTAACCATTGGGGCAGCCGGCGCGCGGCGGGCACGGCCAGCGTGGCCCGAGCTGTGGTGCTCCTTCTAATTCTTTTTTTTTTTTTCGCGTGTGCGTGCGTGCTGTGCCATGCACATTGCAATGAATATTGTATAAACATAGGTACGGCAGCACAATCACGCTGGCCGGCGTTTTCACAGATACATCTAATAAAATAAAATAAAGATCCGTTCGGTGCGCCTTGCAAGCATCTGATCGCGCTCGCAGCTTCGTTGCACGATCCCCTCTCACGGGCGCGATGGAGGCGTTAATTTTATTGAAAATAAAACAGTTTTTAATCAGAACTTCTTTATACATTATTGGCGTGCAGGAAAACGCCAGGCAGTGAATTACTTTGTGGGATATATTGCAAAAATC
>JABSTT010003650.1:0-27219 GCA_013339685.2 Hyalomma asiaticum | reverse complement strand
GACCAAGCATCACTTTTTCAACATGCCAGGCAACATAACAAATCAGCCGCAAAGGCTCCCGTGAATACGCAAGGCAAATATTTTTCCACTGCACGCACCGCCGCAGCAGCTAGGTGGATTCTCTTGTCATGGTGCCATCTCTCGTTTGAGGGAAGCCTAAGAAGACCCCTCAACACCAAAAGATGGCGCCACGACAAGGGGTCCTAATGCCGCTGTGGTGCCAAACAATATCTGATCATGCCGTCGCGCGGAGTGTCAACACCTAAGGCCGTTTCACATGACGCAGAAACACAGCGATTTTGCTTCGGCGAACAGAGCGATGGCGATTCTTTTAAAAAAAAATCGCGATCACTCTTGTCGCAACGGTCTGCGACGAGCGACCAACATGTTGGAATTTCGTCGCTCTGATCGCAGCGATCCGAACCAATTTTCCGTCGAAATGGCGTCGGAGCAGCAGCCCTGAGCTGTTTCGCTGTCATGGCGGTGGAGTGTGTTTTATGATCGGAGTGATCGGAGCCAGGGATTAACGAATCTGGTATGTAGTACTATTAATATCGACACGCGAAGGACAAGAAAATAAAACCTCATACTTCAGCATTCCTCCACTTGTATGTTTTTATTGAAACAGTGGGTTGGTGTTTTAGCTTTCTTGTGTACTACGTCGAGCTTCGCTTCGACGTAGTGCAACACACGAACGCATTTTGTTCCGTGCGCGGAGAAAGATTCCCGCTGGTTGATGTACTCGAGTTGAGACTCGACGCTATCGAATTGTGTGCGACTTGCCTTGCATACACAAGCATTCTTTTTTTTTCTCTCTCTCTTTGAGATCGCCTGTGGTTGCCGCACAGCCAAGGTATTACAGCACTTACTTTGCGTGCACTCAACACGCGCATTGGGGTTGTAAGTGCTGTGTGCTGCGATAATAATGATTGAGCACGATGTGGGTCAGGAGGCATCCGATGGCGGGCTGCTTTTTGTGCGCCAATTCCGCGAATGCTCTTGCTTTTCGTCCGCATCGAAATGAGGCCGCCGTGGCCGGAAATCGAACTCACATTCTAGCAGCGCGATATCGGGAGTGCGACACACGAACTTACAATTAAGGTGCTTTGTCAAGAAGCCGAGACCTTTGTATGTCGCCGGAACTTTCTGAACTGTTAATGCATGCAGTTTTCATGGATGCGGGGGCGCGCTAATTAACCAGAAATACTTCGACTTACACCGATGCCGTAAATCGGGCACGTCTTTGTTGGACTGATATACGACCAGTAACTAAATTTAGATAATTTTTGGTGTATTAATGTGTGCTTTTATAACGTACCATATCAGGAATGCTAGCAGCGTCGTTGATTTACTTTCGAAGCGTTGATGCGGAACAAGTATTATTAATAGCAGCTGTTTCTTCTTTTCTTATCTCGTGGACAACATTTCTTCCTCCACATATATTTATACGCATGTATTATAGGATTTGTATATTTCCTGCACCGGTTCTCACTTTATATAGTTATAATTATATGTAAAACCTTCATGGCATGTAAGAACACTTCAAAGAAGATTACTTGTGCACGTAAATGCTTGCAGTGTACTTGTTTTCTCTTGTTCATGATGTTCATTATAATGAACATCACTTAAAAAGAAACACAAAAGAAAGAAAAGCGGGCAAACAGCCTGCAAAGTTCTTATACAGTTCTTATATAGAAGAAAATGTGAAAGATCACAGCTAATCAAAATCATGCAGGGAAGTTGCCTTGTTGCATCCTTTTTCTGTAGGTTATAGTTTCCTCTTGGGTATGGACCAGTGTTGCACTTCAATAGCCATTCAGGTGTGAACGTGCATAATTAGGTGTGAACCCATGCCAAATTAAATAGAAACAGCTTGCCGACATATTTGAGAATGGTTTAATTATTACATAAATCCTGCTTTACAAGTGCATAAGTTTATAGAATTATGCATTTTTCGAACATATCTTCTGATGAAATTAAAGGACCGTGTAACTTTGTCATGGCATTATAAAACTGATTTCTGCAAATGAAGTGTATACATTTGCACATTATGTAGTTTAATTTTATGTAATACGTACTGCAAACAAATAAAGGTCCAACCAGGAAAGAAATTGTGAGAACAACACATGTACATGAATCTCTCTGTTAATATTGGTGGAGGTGCTGGGTATCCTTCATGCTTAGCACCCCTCCGCGGAGCGGACGGTCCAGTCCCGAATCGCCATCTCGCGTCGAAACACCAGTTCACCGGTTCAGTCGTCGCCTGCTCGGCCTGTCGCCCGAGCCCTTGCAAGGAACCTCACGAGCTCAACCGCCTCCGTCGACAACCATGGCCACAGCAGCCCCATCGCAGGTAACACTGCAGAACCCAATGGTTCCGGAGAATTTCCATGGTGATGCCTTTGAGGACGCTCAAGACTGGCTAGACCAATTCGAGCGCGTCGCGAAGTACAACAATAAGACCAGCTCAGAAGACAAGCTCGCTAGCGTTTATTTCTATCTCAAGGACAACGCTCGAACATGGTATGTGAACCGGGAGAGGAGCTTTGCTACGTGGGACGATTTCCGCACACAGCTGCTTGAGACTTTTTCCACTATCGACAGAAGGGAAAATGCGCAGCGTCTCCTTGAATCTCGCATTCAAAAACCCAATGAGAGCGTCGCTATGTTCACGGAAGACATGACACGTCTTTTCCGTAGGGCGGACCCTGACATGCCAGAAGAAAGAAAGCTGCGGTATCTGTTGCGGGGCGTGAAGGAACAACTCTTTGCTGGCCTGGTGAGAAATCCGCCAACAACAGTAGCAGAGTTTGCAAGAGAGGCTACGGCCATTGAACGGGCACTGCAGCAACGATACCGCCAGCATGACAGCTACTCGGCGGGGAACACTTGCGCACTGACGGCTGGCTGCTGCGTGACGTCATTAAAGAGGTTGTGCGAGAAGAGCTTCGGCAACTCGGATTTGCTATTGCGCCTGCGGAACCGGCATCATCTTTATCTGTTGTAGCTGAAGTGGTCCGCGAAGAAGTCCGGCAAGCATTTACATCGCCAGAGGGCGGTAACGTGCCGCGGCGCCTTACGTATGCCGAGACAGTTTGCCGGCCAATCAACGCAACTTCGGCGGCGCTGACATCAACTGGGCCGTCGCCGATGCAGCAAACAGAGCCCGTACCGTACCCGTCGACCTTACCGACTCCGCCAATCACGCCGCCAGCGCAAACAGTGCCGTATGTTCGACATGCGGAAGCCACTCCTCGGTTCCGTAGAGAGTTGACCCCAATGTACCAGCGTCGCAAAACCGATGTGTGGCGCACCTTTGACCGCCGACCAGTGTGCTACCATTGTGGCCAAGCAGGGCACGTCTATCGGTATTGCCCCTATCGCGTTGACGAATCCGCGAACGTTCCTGCTAATTCATGCTATGCTCCCTATGACCGTCGACGTAACGACGCTTACGCTTCTGAAAACTTTCAGCCGCAAAATACGACGACGCCCCGATCACGTTCTCCTTCGCCATCTCCTACTGCGCGCTACAACTCGCCGACTCGCCGCACTTTTGCCGACATCAATAGGGGCAGGTCCCCTAGCCCGCGACGGGGAAACTAGACGCAGCGACCTCCGGGGGTGAGGTTGCCAGTTACCGAAAGTCTCAAGAGCCCCCGTTTTCGACGAATGACGACTTGACGCAAGTTCCGACGACCCGCCGATTGAATACGCCGATTTCAACAGACAATACGACGAATGGACCTTCTAAAGCCGTAAATGATGTCGTTAGCGCCGACCTGAGAGTTCGCATTGATGGCTACGAAGTAACCGCTCTTGTTGACACTGGCTCGCATTTTTCAATTATCAATTTAAAACTCGCCGACACACTAAGGAAGGTGAAGACGCCGTGGCACGGGCCAAGTATACGAGCTGCTGGAGGCCAGTTAATGACACCTGTTGGAAAATGCACGGCGAGACTGTTAATCGCCGGTTCAACCTTTGTCACTACCCTCGTGGTTCTCTCGGAGTGTTGTAAAGACCTCATACTGGGGATGGATTTTCTGGTTGAGTACGGCGCGGTGATTAACATCCGCGGCCGGAGAGTTACGTTTGCCACGAACTTGGACGACATCGCCCGTGAGGAACACCAACGACCTCGCTTACGTGTTGCTGCCGACGACGTCATACTTTTGCCGCGGAGCTGCTCCCTCGTACCCGTGCACTGTGACCGCTTGCAGATTGGTACTGGCGTCGCGGAACACATCAAGACGCTTGAATTGAATTGTGGCGTCTCCTTTGCCAGAGCACTTATAAATTTAATCGATGGAAAAGCTGAACTCTTGCTGACAAACTTTAGTAAGGAGCGTCGACGCATCGTTAAAGGCACTGCTGTTGCTTATTTTGACGAAGTAGCGCAAATAGAAGACTGTCACTTAGCGCAGGAAGCGGTCTCTCTAATCCCCACAGCTGCGCCTCTTGTCGACGTTAGTCCAACATTAAGTACAGTCGAGCGAGAGCGTCTTGTCGACCTCATCAATCAGTACCGTGGCTGTTTCTCATCTTCCTCGAGAGTTGGTCAAACGCCGCTCACCAAACACCGCATCATTATTGACGACGACGCCAGACCAATTCGACAGAACCCGTATCGTGTGGCCCCAAAGGAACGCGAAGCAATACAAAAACAAGTGAAGACGATGCTCGAAGATGGCGTCATTCGACCATCCAATAGTCCATGGGCATCCCCTGTAGTTTTAGTGAAAAAGAAGGACGGTAGCCTGCGCTTCTGTGTCGACTATCGAAAGCTCAATCAGGTTGCAAAGAAAGACGTTTACCCGTTGCCGCGTATTGATGACTCCTTGGACAGGTTACGAAACGCACGCTACTTTTCGTCGATGGACCTAAAAAGCGGCTATTGGCAGATCGAGGTGGATGAGAGAGACCGTGAGAAAACCGCATTCGTGACACCCGACGGACTTTATGAATTTCAAGTTCTTCCCTTTGGGTTGTGTTCGGCGCCAGCGACCTTTCAACGTCTGATGGACACTGTGCTATCCGGACTCAAATGGCAAACATGCCTGGTGTACTTGGATGACGTCATTGTCTTCTCAGCAACGTTCGACGAACACTTGCAACGACTGAGAACAGTTTTTGAAGCGATACGCTCCGCCGGTCTGACCTTAAAGCCTGAAAAGTGCCATTTTGGTTTTGAAGAACTCCAGTTTCTTGGTCACGTCGTCAGCAGGCATGGAGTCCCGGAAAAATTGCTGCCGTTGCCAATTTCCCGACCCCGTCAGACAAAAGGGCTGTACGACGTTTTCTGGCCCTCTGTGTTTATTACCGACGGTTTATTGCAAATTTCTCACGCATCGCATGGCCGTTGACACAGCTCACCAGGCAAGACACACCTTTCATGTGGGGCGAAGACCAGGAGCGGGCTTTTCACGACCTCCGACAACGCATGCAAACGCCTCCTGTGCTAGCGCACTTCAATGAAGACGCCCCGACAGTAGTGCATACAGACGCTAGTAATGTCGGCCTAGGTGCGGTGCTCGTACAGTGGCAAGATGACAGCGAAAGGGTGATCGCTTACGCTAGCAGGACGCTGTCACGAACGGAGGCTAACTACTCCACTACTGAAAAAGAATGCCTCGCCCTCGTTTGGGCAGTTCTGAAGTTCCGTCCATATTTGTACGGTCGGAGTTTCACCGTTGTTACTGACCACCATTCGCTCTGCTGGCTCCTGAATCTGAAAGATCCTTCAGGTCGGCTAGCACGCTGGAGTCTTCGACTCCAAGAGTTCGACTTCACTGTCACCTACAAGTCAGGAAAACGGCACGCCGATGCCGACTGCCTTTCTCGGTCTCCCATTGAGACGGTAGCGCAAGACGATGACGACACCGCTTTCCTGGGAATCGTGGACACTGCCGATCTTTCACGCCAACAACGAGAGGACACTGAATTGCTGCCGCTTATTGATTACCTCGAAGGCCGAACCAACAAAGTGCCAAGGTTATTCGCAAGAGGGCTGACATCGTACTGCTTGCGCCACAGCGTAGTATACAAGAAGAATTTTTCACCGAGTGGCAGCAACTACTTACTAATCGTACCATCATCACTTCGAAATGAGATCTTACACGCCTGCCACAACGAGCCGACTGCGGGGCACTTGGGCTACACTCGCACGTTGGCACGAATTCGGCAGAATTACTACTGGCCAAGACTTGCTGCTGTCGTGAAGCGTTACGTCCAGACATGCCTCGATTGCCAGCGCCGCAAACCACCGTCCGTCAAGCCGGCTGGCTTACTGCACCCTGTGCAAGTACCATCTACACCATTTGCACAAGTCGGTATGGACTTTCTGGGACCCTTTCCAGTGTCTACTAGCGGCAATAGGTGGATTATTGTAGCCACAGATTACCTCACCAGATACGCCGAGACAGGCGCTATTAGACGGGGAACGGCGGACGAGGCGGCACGATTTTTTCTGGAGGCCATCGTTTTAAGGCATGGCGCTCCCGCCGTAGTCATCACGGACAGAGGCACAGCGTTCATGGCGAAGTTTCTGGACAACGTTCTACGGCTGAGTGTCCGTAGAACGTTGTCCAACCGAACACTGGCTGACATGATAAGCATGTACGTAGACGCAGATCACAAGAACTGGGACGACATTTTACCGTATGTCACTTTTGCATACAACACGGCTCGTCAAGAAACCACTCGCAAGACACCTTTCAGTCTTGTTTACGGCCGTGAGGTTACGACAACATTAGATGCAATGCTGCCCCATGAACTTAATGACAACGAGAACAGTGCGGAAGAATTCACCCAACGAGCAGAAGAAGCAAGGCAGCTTGCGCGCCTGCGGATCCACGAGCAACAGGACTGTGACGCCAGACGCTATAATCTTCGTCATAGACCCGTAACATACAACGTCGGCGACAGAGTCTGGGTCTGGACACCTATTCGTCGGCGTGGGCTCTCTGAAAAACTCCTGCGCAGATACTTCGGGCCTTATGTAGTCCTCCGATGCATCAGCGACGTCAACTACGAAGTCCTTCCCGACAGCCCACACAGTTCAAACCGCCGACGGAACTTGCCCGAAGTGGTTCACGTGCTTCGTATGAAGCCGTACTGTGAAAGTTGACAAGCCTACACAATCGTTCTTTTGTCGCGGTTGTGTGAACTATCATCGGGACGATGATTTTTTTTAAAGGGGAAGCAATTGGAACAACTATACTGCCGCGGGTATGTGCCAATGCAGGCAAAGTTGACGTTGCACGCGCTTTCGGTCTGACCGTGGCGACGAAGAAGACGTTCTGTTCTCTTTTTGGTCGAGCGATAAAGTGTTTTTGCTTGCGCTGCTCCTGTGCCTCGTTGTGCCTTGTGCCTCGTCGATTACGCGTCGTTACACTATTCATAAAGGAAAAGCAAGTGTGCATTAATGCGTAAACATGACCCAACTATAGTACGGCACAATGCCCTAGGGATGCATGGCAGAAATGGTGTGTCTTGGCTGTGCATGCTGTTTTGCAGCCATGCCTGGTAAAAAAATATACATCTTAAACAAGCGTGTTAAAAAATCTGTGCACTAAATGTGCATGTTAGTCGAGGGACTCTTTAAGTGTTGCGTCTTTATTGAAGACATTCCAAGGCCTAATTACCAGGTTATTAAAGTATAGGAAAAGATTGCGATATTTATAACACTTGAATGTAAATATTATGTCACACAGAAGGGTCTTGCACTGCTTGTTCTTATGGAGTTGCAAACAACAGTTTAGCAGTGATGCCTCAACTGTCACATTTGTCTTTCACAAGACTGTTGGCCTAGTTGATATAAAACAAGAAGAGAACAACAGGAAGAGTGGCACTTCCAGCTACTTTATTCAAGGCGCTAACCCAAGGATATATACAAACAGCAAGCATGCGCGGTCCCTTTCCAACCTCATACCATCCAGCAATCAAGCAATCTCGTCTCTGGTGCATATAACATAACATAGCTGATAACTGACAATTCGTACAGGCAACAAAACATACAATGATTCTTTTTTACAACTTGCCATTTTTTATATATTGTTTTAATCTGTCACTTGCCATGGTGGCTGTGCCAGTTTGCAAAAACAGAAAGTAAGCTCACGCTATATTAAGGCGAAAACCTTATATTACTATGTTTCAAGGCTGTGTTGCGCAGTACAAAAAACCAGAGTGTAGGCGAGCATCGAATAGGTGGAGTGCATCTCTTGCTTCACTGTAAAGCTGATTAAGTATATCTTGCTGGTGCGGTCAGCCTTGTTGCCTTCGTATTACAACAAAGTTGACCGTGTCTTGCTGCAAAATCTCATGCCACATCATTGTAGGTGAAGGTGCACAAGGCTCTAGTTGCAAGCGAGGAAGACCGAGAAGGCACAACACTGTAGAAGAACCTTAAGCAACTCAAAATGCCATTTGTCACCGCTGCTACTGTAACAAGGCAGCTATGGGTGAAACTGCAGCAGCAGCCCAAGAAGCAGATCAGTGGAACTTGGCACTTGCCTTTCACATTCCCTTGGAAATTTCTAAGCACCTGGTATAACAATACAGCGTAAACCGGTATGGGCTTGTTACAATGCTCAAAATTGTTGACAATGGCGCCTGAAGCAGGTGTCCGAAACCGCTATCGCTCATAATGAGAAAAAGTCCATACCCCCATCTCACCTGAAGGAAAACTAGCAATCTTTCAGTAATGTTTATCTCCCTCTCTCCACGCCTGTGCACATTTGAACCCAGCCCAGCAGGAGTAGTAGCACCCACCCCCGACTCTGGGCCTTATATGTTGTCAGTCGTCGGGTATGGTTCTATCGACAAAGACTAGGAGAATTGGGGGGGGGGGGGGGCGGGGAAAAATACAGAAGAGCAAGGAGATGACGACGGCAAGGAAGGAGAGGATGCAGATGAAAAATGAGAAGTAAAGGAACTTGAAAAAGAAGACAATGTAAGAGGAAGAACAAGAGGGGGGAGGAGAAGCAGGAATAGAAGAAGACTTAAACAGAATAATAAGAGCACATGCAGGAAAGCTTACACAGTCACTGTGCTGTGTTCTTTGCGAAGGCCTGAGAGCCTTCTTACAATGCCGTCCTAATTGTCCCAGTGGCTCATTAAAGAAATTCTGCTGACATTGTGCAGTGGAGTTTTTCCTCTGAAAATGCGCACCTATCAGGTTCACGATACCCACCATTGGTGATTACTCCTCTATGCAAGTTACTTCAAGCAGTAAAACCTTTGCCAGGACAAAGAAATGGAAAAGGCATCAAGAGAGTGCAGGCGATTGCTTACCCACAAAGGTTGTTATGGAACATCAAAAAAGAAGCATCAAAATTCAATGTGAATGTTGTTTTTGTGCCCCTAACAAGCTCTCAAAGGTGTGTTCTCTAGACAAAGTGGCTGAATTGTGCAAGATGCACAGGAACAAGTTCAGCACTTGCCAGTCGCACAGAGCAGCTTGGTTGCAGCAGACAAGAAAACCTGGCATCCTACGAGCAAAGTGACAATGTAGGTGGAGACATGGTACGTCCTCGAGGCACGGAGAAGGCAGAATTTGAGGAGAGGAATCTGTTAGGCTGTGGCAGCGCGCGCCATGGCCCATTCATGAAACGGTTTGGCAAGGAGGAAATTGAATTTTCTTTGTATGATGACAGATGAAACTTCCGGCAAGTGGTCATCTTTTACATGTCATCCAATGGGTGCAATGCATAAAAACTGCGATACCGTCTCACATATTGCAAATATTCTCGGTTTTCTGTCTGCAGCATCAATAAGTAAACCCTGCGGGCATTTTGGCTGTAGTTTGTAATAAATAATCACTTCATTATGTTCCATACAGCACTTGTAATGAGCTGCATGTAGCGACTCCAGTGCAGGTGGCACCTGCCGATGTAAGTCCCTCGTTTGCATGTTGTGAACAGGTGTGGGTAAATGGCCTTGGGAAGAAAAGGCGTGCAGGATGCTGCATATTCTTTGTGATCTGCTGACTTTATAACTCTCGCGGGCTTCTCAGATTTTCAAGTGCACTTTTCGTGTTGCGACAAAGGCTTGCGCTCTCTGGGATTTCCACCAGTGCCGTTTTAGGATGGGACAGAAATGTGTTGTGCCAAACTACAACAGCAGCGCATCCAGCAAAGTGAAGCCGATTACTTTCGACGTTCCCAGCGGCTCGATGAAAGTGGAGGCATGGGCTTGTACAATACCAAGGAAAAGTCGAGAGCTCATGCGCCATGACTACGTTTGCTAGAAGCATTTCTCAAACAGTGAAATGGAGACGCAATGAAGGTGATCTTAGTGGTGACATCTCTCTTGACAAACCCAAGCGGCCTGTTTTGTTACTAGATGCCGTGTTGTCACTATTTTTGCACTGTCTCAGCTACCTATCTCCTGTTCTCAAAAAAAAAAGGATAGAAAAAATGAGCCAATTGGACCTGGCGTGAAGTGCGGAGAGCATGCAAAGACAGAGACTTTGGTGGTTAATCACACAAATATGCTGGGTGCTTGCCACTTTGAGGAAAATGAGATGGTGCATCCTCTTGCCTCCCTTTGCCATGCGTCCAATGCCTTGAACAATAAGCAAACAACGGCATATGTGTGGTTGAAAGACAAGGAACGACACTGTACCAATAGTTCTGGTAATGACCAAACGAGTCGAGCCAGAGGTATTGAATAATTATAAGTTTTGCATTCCAAAAAAACATACTGTGCAGATAATTAGGTAATTGCTGTGCAGGCAACACCTTTTTTTCGTTTATATAACAAATAATTTGCAGCCACCAAGGTCGCACAAGAAGCACATCAATTACAATGAATCGGCACTGGCTAGCCTTGACAGGTTGAACCGGCAAGCTTCTGCAGAAAGCGTGAAGTGTGTGTTTCTCTCTCTGCGCAAGCCGACTCGCACAACAGAGCGTGTGGTGGCACCATGCCCTACAGCGTGATTTCACTGAGCTTCACTGAGCCACCCAAACAAGTACTGTTTCGCCTTCTGAAGAAATGCTCTGTGCCTCGAGGCCAATACAGCAGTTTTCTCTATGGCGGTGACCATCGCACAAATGCTTCTCAATTCCAACAAGCGCATTTGATTGAGGAACTGCTATGGCAAGAAAACATTCTAAACTTCGAGGGACTCCCGAGATGGAACAGGATGGAGAGCAGTTTCTGAACCATTAGACAATGAATGCGTGTCACAGAAATACAGTGAGCCCTGCTAATATTTCTGCTCGTCGACAGAATCCTTATATTGCAGTAAAACCGCGTATCTCCAAATACAGTCTGTTTGGAAATAGTACTTCAGACCCTTATTGGCTGTTTTTCTGTTTTGGAAACAATTCTGTTCTAGCAGAAAAGTGGCATAGCAGGGAAACAGTGTACTACAGCTCTAAGTGCATGACTACGCTACTGACTTGTTATAAGACTATACGTCAAAAATACATTTCGTGCACGGCGTGGGGAGTGCAAGGTATTTTGTTTCTTTGGACAGACTCGCAGTAATCTACTAGCATTAGGAAACTAAACGACATCCGTGTCTTCACAATGTAGTGACGCAACATGCAGGCTTCAACACAGGTTACTGCAGCTCCTTATAAACTTGTGATGCTAGTTGTTACACATCCACACCACAGATTCCACGACGGACGATCCGTGATATTTATGTTCACAAAACAAACTATTCAACGTCATGCAAGCACACACACACACACACACACACACACACACACACACACACACACGCACGCACGCACACACACACACACACACCACACACACACACACACACACACACACACACACACACACACACACACACACACACACACACACACACACACACACACACACACAGAGGCATCATTTTTCGCGGCCTTCAAGATGTGAGTTTTCGTTTATATGCGTGTTGCACAACACAACCTAACCGTATTCCGTGCGCAGACACACACATATACATCATTTGCAGATCCATAAATGTGGGCTTTGGTTAGATGCCGGCGTCGTCCGGTTCGGAGGCACTACAGTGTAGTAGGCACTTGCGAGCAAGATACACGAACCA
Source organism: Hyalomma asiaticum (assembly GCA_013339685.2). Taxonomy (NCBI): domain Eukaryota; kingdom Metazoa; phylum Arthropoda; class Arachnida; order Ixodida; family Ixodidae; genus Hyalomma; species Hyalomma asiaticum. The sequence continues at coordinate 15,167 of JABSTT010003650.1, read as the reverse complement.
TTCGTTGACAACTTGATGCTGAACACGGAGGATCATGCTTCGCACACACGACGACTTCGAAGAATACGCGGACCCTTCCTACGCGGCTACACCCATGGCGCAAAGTTTTTTTTTCTTCACGACGCGAAGCAGCCGAAGCAGCTGCTGTGCCGCTACGCTGCTGCCACCACTATTTTCACGTCTTTACTGATGTGCGGGAGCCACTGTTGCGCACACCAAAATAATTTACCCACTTGCAGCCGTTTTTAAATTACAATACAAGCATGTTCTTCAATTCTGTAAAACAAGAGTTAATAATATTATAACGCACGATTATTTAAACACATTTGAAGATAGCCGGTCGCTACTGTCGCGGGAAAAACAGTCGCTGCAATCGCAAGTCATCTGAAACGAACCTGCCATTAAATGACGGGAGCGAATAGAGCGATCGGAACGATTTTCGTCGCTGCAATCGCAGCATGTGAAACAGCCTTAAGGATGTTCGTATCAAACCACAGACAGTGGCAGACGCAGCACGTGTAGCCTTGGGTTGATGCCGTTCCTCCCCCCCCCCCCCCCCCCTTGCTAACTGCACTATGCATGCCTGTGCTATCCTAGGAGCTTCCCGGACACGATGAAAGGAGGCAATCTCTTGCGACATGAAGCTATGCACAAATGCATAGCTTTGTGCCAAAACTATGATGATGGTAGTTTTTTGTGGTTGGTTTAAGCCAGACATGGATGTTTAACTTGATTTATTTATTTAATAACGCCTTAATAATTTCAAGTTGTGCCTCTTGGTGGCTTCTGTTCTGCCTGCGCTCCTCGGCGAGTGCCTCCTGCTCTATGCGCCTTTGTTGGAGCTCGAACTCCTTAAGCCTGGTTTTGGCCTCGAGGTCCGCCTGTCTCTGGCGGAGCTCCATTTCTCTTAGCCGTACATTGTCGTTGTGCCGCTTCATTTCAAATACGAGGCGATCCTCCTCGAGCCTGAGGCGGCGGCTCTCCATAGCTGCCTCCTGCTCACACCTGGCCTCAAGGATGGCAACAGTGGCCTCGCCTTGCCTCAGTGCTCCTGCACAAGTTAAAGAGAAACAGGAAACAATCATAAGTCATGGTGTACAAGTAATGAAGACAATATCTATGTGTTTGAATAAACTGAACAATTCATGCAAGGTTTTCCCTAATGTGGATCATGCCACCTACAAGTTGAGTCATAGCTGTAAGTCGTTTCCAAGAATTGTGGAAAATAAAGATATGGTGAGGGGTCAGCAGGTGCAGGCCCAACCTTTCCTAACTTGATGTGTGCTGGACGTCTTCTGTAAGTACAGTTCACCTTTGGTGGGCACTGCGGAATTTTTCATACATGTCTCCGAAAGACTGGACTGCATCGAGCTCACGACTTCACAATGTGTGCCATCCACATAATTTTGACAGGTCACAAATAGCACATATACATGGGCAATGCCCGACGTGCAAACACAGTACAAGTTGTATAGAAACAGGAGATTCGCTGGGTCAGAGCTGAAATGGCGTCTCCACCGGAACGACTCGCTGTCTGCTATACAATTAGTTTGGGTCCAGGTGCATGCACCAAGCTGGCATCACCAAGACAGAGGATGCAGAAAAATTGTGAACCAGCACTGTACCTCACTTGCACGTTTTCAAACATTCACTGTGGTTCAAAGAATGCCATCTCTGCGCTACTGGAGCAATTGACAGGGTGCAGGCAGATGAAACAGAGAAGATCCTTTAGCTGTTCTCATGCATACCTCGGCCACGTATCGGAGTGGAACGCCGTGCTGCCGCCGCGTTTCCGGCGTTCGGCGACACTCGGGCAATGCTGCCTTGTAATGGCTGGTGTTGCAGATCAACAGGCTACTCTGAAAGAACAAAGAACTGTTTGGGTTTATGGAACACATAACTGAAGTTTATTGCAATTCTGATGTAGCTCATGAAAGTTATGTATTTTTGCTAAAAGTGCAGAGACAGTGGCATGGTATTGAAATTTTTATTGTCGCCACTGCACTATGGCTTTCTGAGTGCACTGAGCAAACATTACAGGTCGAGCTTTTCCTTGTCTTCATCTTGTATAATGCCATTGTCTTTTTTTTACACTGAATATACAGTACGCTGAGATATGAATGAGCTTTTTTTACGTACCTTGCAATGGTGTGCATGCACTGGCCTCCAACCTGTCCTCACCAGTGCGTATGTCTGGGGGGCTCATACGAGCACTGGGATTGCCTGGAAGTTCAGCAGAGTTCAAGTAAACGAAGCTTATAAGTAAACTGTACCTTGACGCCGAATCCAACTTTAGTACTCAAATGCATATTAAAGAGATGAGGCCTGAGAAAGAGAACAAGAAGGGACATGCGTGCTGAATACCCAGAACATGCGTAACAATAGAGAAATGACTGAAGCATATTTATATTGCAAATTCGATTTATGAAGACAGCATGTGTATAACTAGTGGTCCATACTTCTACAGGCACGAATCAGTGAAAATTTACAAATATGAAATTTTAAGCAAATTACAGCCTGTGTGAATTGGGATGAATGCGGACAACAAGCAGGTTTTACTGGCGACCATTCTCAATACTGATGAAATTTACCATGCCCAGGGCAATAATTTTGTAGTTTGTTTCAAAAAACAAATTTCATGCACCTAGAAAAAATATGCGCATACATAAAAGGAAATGCTTGGCATTTCTAAAGTACTACATTTTCCTTATTGTGTAAATTGGAAGCAACCTGCTTGATTAAAATCAATTGTTTTCCTTATGAGGCTCGGCCTCCCCGTCCCCACGTGGGAGCGGCCCGCGGCGCTGCCGCCCTGAACGGCTGCGGTGCTCCTCAGGACTATATTATTAAAGTTCATTGCCTGTCTGTCTGTCTGTCTGTCTGTCTGTCTGTCTGTCCTGTTTTATAGTTATCTCTGAAAATATTGTGTAAAAGTGAAAGCAAGTTGTTTAGTCAAATGTTTATGTTATATATAGATAAGGGAAATACTTTACTTCGGTTGACCTACACTGCGTGATAGTTTTTGGAACCCTCCATTTGACCACAGCTGTGTGACCAGGCCAAGCTGCAAATAACGACCACGCACAAACACGATGGCCTCTCCTTTATTTTACAACAAGTGGACGGAGGGGAAGGTCCTATGGCAAGCTGCTGTTCCTCAAGGACAGGAAAGATTTAGTGCAGCGGTCCTTTGTTAATTTCTCTCTGCAGTGAGATTAAAACTGTTCACTGGGAACTTATCGGCATGCCTGTGCAGTCTGGAGGACTTGTCTGCTGACTCTCCTGAATTTCAGATGTGTAACACTTAGGCAAACGGCATATGATAAACCTGCAATTGGCTCTAGCCTTTCTTTGTGTTCATTATAGTTGTAGTGTACTTGCAATGAAATGAAGGTTCATCAGAAAATGAAAACAGTGTGCCCCGTTGACAAGGCACACAAAGTGCTCCTTGGAATGCCCTCTTATGAGGCAGTTCAAGTGTACAACAGTGCTTGGCAAGCCATAAAAATGACCTCTAAGAAAAGCACATATGTCACCAGAGTTTTGTAATCCTTAATTGGACTACAAATACAAATTGTTTCTTTCAAGAACCATATGCGAAACAACAAGTTTGCACTTCACATCATTTTTGTTGGGAAAAAGTATCCTGATCAGCACTAAGTACTAGGCTTTTCACAAGGTATACACCATACTTCAGAAATTAACATTTCTGTAAAAATTTTCGGCAGCTGAAATTTGAGTCTTGCTCTAGACTACTACAGCATACTCCCAGCATACTCCTGGGTACAAAATCTGGGCCAAAAATATTTCATCATTCTTGAGAAACCGGGCACAGGTTGTTAGCCTGTTGGCTCTCATCTAGACTCACACAACACCAGAGCAGACACCACAAACCTGCTGGAGAGCTTGCCAAAGGGCTTGCTGCAGGTCTAGGCACAGGTGTTGCCACAGTGTTTGGTGGATGCCTTGCTGCAAGGCTTGGCCCACTGCACAGTGCAGCACCCCCTTCGGCTTGAAGATCGCCTTCCTCTTCTGTCGATAACATGTAAACCAACATAAGATTGTGGGTTTGGGGTATTATCTTTTCTCTATCTTATAATACATGTAAGCCATTAAATGGTGACAATGACAAAAAGAGGTGGCAACGGAAGAAATGCAAATATGATGCTCATAGTGATGCAATGTTCACATAACCCTGACAGGAGCACTCATTAAAAATGTGAGGCAGTTTAGGGTGTGAGCACCAAAAGAAAAGCAGAGACGAGTGGCAGCCATGTTAATTGGTTTTGGGGATTTTACGTCCCAAAACCGTGCTATGATTACAAAGATGCCATTGTGCGGGCTCTGGAGATTTGGACCTGGGGTTATTTAATGTGCTACAGCCATGTTGTAAATTATCAAACACTTGCAATTCTGTGCTTTTACATCATCACTCCACACACCAGTGGCCGAAAACATACTTAATAAATTTAATATTTCATTAGAGGGATTGCGCATTCTTTTGCAGCAGGACATATCCTATCTTCCTAATTAACATGATGCATTTATTGTTGCGAAAATCATCTTCTGATTTCCTGAATTTTTATTTAGTAGGAAACATTCATGCTGTTGCATTCATTATCATCACACTAAATATTTTGTCGTAGAGCTTCTAGAACTTCTTGTATTTCTATGGAGTCAAATGCTTTCTCGTAGTCGATAAACGCCATATAAAGAGGTTTGTTATATTCGGCGTACTTCTCAATTACTAGGTTGATAGCGTGGCTGTGGTCCATTGTCGAGTAACCTTGCCTAAAACCAGCTTGTTCTCTCGGTTGGTTAAAGTCGAGGGTTTCTCTTACCCTTGTAGAAATTACTTTTGTAAATAGCTTGTATATTACTGGGAGTAGGCTAATTGGTCTGTAATTCTTTAACTCCTTTATGTCACCTTTCTTGTGGATGAGGATTATATTAGCATTTTTCCAACTGCGCGGTACACTACATGTCTTGACATATTTCGTGAAGAGCGATGCAAGTTTTTCAAGTAAAATATCTCCTCCGTCTTTGATCAAGTCGGCTGTAATAACATCTTCACCGGCTGCTTTACCGCGGGACATGCCTTTGGCAGCTTTTTTGACTTCGTCAGTGGTTATACATGGAATTTCAGTATCTTTCTCTGATTCTATTTCTTTTAAGGTTGTATGGTCTGTCTGAGAGCTGTACAGTTCCGAGTAGAAATCTTCTGCTACCTTTACTATTTCGTTGAAATTATTGATAACGTTACCTTGTTTATCTTTTAGCGCATGCATTTTATTTTGTCCTAAGTGCAGTTTCTTTTTGACCGATTTAATGCTGGTGCCTTTTTCTACTGCTTTCTCTATTTCTCTCGTGTTAAAGTTTCTTATATCTCTTTGCGACAAGGGGTACCTGGCGTATACGTGAAAATCATAAACAACATATACAAAGATTGCACAGCCACACTACCCCTACATGGGAGAAGCAGAGGAATCCCGATCGAGAGAGGTGTGAGACAGGGAGATACGATATCCCCGATGCTATTCACTGCATGTTTAGAGGAAATCTTTAAACGTCTAGACTGGGAAGAAAAGGGCATTCGAATAGATGGAGAATATCTCAGCAATTTAAGATTTGCAGACGACACTGTACTCTTTAGCAATGATGGAGACGAACTACAAAACATGATTAATGACCTAAACAGGGAAAGTATTAAAATTGGGTTAAAAATGAATAGGCAAAAGACCAAAGTTATGCTCAATAGCCTAGCTAAGGAACAGGAATTTACAATCGACAATGAACCCTTACAATGTGTAAACGAATATGTATACCTGGGACAGTTAATAACAGGAACTCCTAACCACGAAAAAGAAATTCCCCGTAGAATAAGGATGGGCTGGAGCGCATTCGGAAGGCATTACGAAATCATGACTGGAAACTTACCGCTCTCACTAAAGCGAAAAGTATTCAACCACTGCATTCTCCCAGTACTAACGTACGGTGCAGAAACGTGGAGGATAACTAAAAGACTAGAGATGAAACTAAGGAGCGCGCAACGTGCAATGGAAAGAAAAATGATAGGGGCAACGCTAATAGATAAAAAACGAGCGGAATGGATCAGAGAACAGACAGGAGTAGCCGATATTATTATATCAATGAAAAGAAAGAAGTGGACCTGGGCAGGACATGTCATGAGTAGAAGAGATAACAGATGGACAGTAAGAGCGACGGAATGGATACCAAGAGAGGGAAAACGCAACAGAGGCAGGCAAAAGGTTAGGTGGAGCGATGAAATTAATAAGTTTGCGGGCGTAAAGTGGAACCAACTCGCTCAGGATAGGGTGGAGTGGAAATCGATGGGAGAGGCCTTCGTCCTGCAGTGGACCTAAATAGGCTGATGATGATGATGATGATGATGATGATGAAATATTTTGTTATACGAGATTCTGGATTTGATTGGCTTTTTATGTAGCTATATTCTTTACTGTAGCCATTTATTATGTACTTACGGGCTACTGTTTGTTCCTTTGTAATGTATTGATGTATGCTGTCACTCTGCCGCGTTTTGCAGGGATGGGGAACCACTCAAGCTGCATTATATTGCAGGTTTTTTTTCCCGCACTCCGTACCGCATGCACTACCTTTATGTGCGAGTGTAAAGAAAGAAAAGACGTGTATACATTGTAACTTTTATGCTGAAAAATAAGCTTTAACAAATATCCTTGCATGTTTATGTGCTTTGTAGATGGGTTTATGTGCTTTGTCCCTGGGCAGCTCCTGTTATATTGGTCAAAAAGAAGGACAATCATTGGAGATTTTGTGTAGATTACCGTCGTTTCAATGCCGTCACAAAGAAGGACGTGTATCCTCTACCGCGCATCGACGACGCCGTTGACTGCCTTCATTCCGCGTCGTACTTCTCATCGGTCGACTTGCGGTCTGGGTATTGGCAGATACCAATGCATCCATCTGACAAAGAGAAGACCGCCTTTGTTACGCCTGACGGACTCTTCGAGTTTAACGTGATGCCGTTTGGCTTATGCAATGCCCCAGCAACCTTCGAACGATTTATGGACTCTGTACTTCGTGGTCTCAAATGGGAGTCTTGCATGTGCTATTTGGACGACGTCATTATTTTTGGCAAAACTCTCCACGAGCACAACCAGCGACTTGCTGTGGTTCTAGATTGCATCAGAGAAGCTGGTCTAATATTAAACTCAAAGAAGTGTCATTTTGGCGAGCGTCAACCCTTGTGCTTGGATATCTGGAGGAGGACGAAGGAAGGAGAAAACAGAAAGGCAGGGAGGTTAACCAGAAGGGCGTCCGGTTGGCTGCCCTACACTGGGGGAGTGGGAAGGGGGAATAGAAAGATGGGAGAGAGAGAAGGAAGGGGAATAATGAAAAAGGCGTTGTCGGACAAGTCCAACTGTCAAAGGCGTTCACGCAAACCAGTCGTCTTGAAAAAGCGTAAAAGTGCTTTTAGTGCCTTGTGGGCCAACGAGCGATGAGGACGGTGTTTGAGTAGCATCTGTATGGATAGTGGCCGATCGTCAATGTGGCGTAGCGCCTCAGCAAGGATTTTCCTTTCCTCGACGAATCGCGGACAGTGGCACAGCAGATGGTCCAGGGTTTCGTCGGTGTCGCACATCTCGCAGGTTGCACTGTCGATCGCTCCAATTAATGCGGAGTATGCCTTTGTGAAGGCAACTCCCAGCCAAAGTCGACAAAGAAGCGAGGCCTCATGTCGAGGAAGTCCTGATGGAGGGCGGAGATGCAGGGAAGGGTTTAGCTGGTACAGTCGCGTTCGTCTGATGTTTGGTGAGTTCCACTCAACCAGTGAGAGACGGCGTGCCAGGTGTCGAAGCTGCATTGCAGCATCTGTCCTTGAGAGTGGAATTGAAATAATGTTCGCTTCTTGGTGTGAAGTGCGAGCTGCGCCATCTGCGGACTCATTGCCGCTGATTCCGCAGTGACTGGGCACCCACTGAAAGTCAATCTCGTGGCCATTTTCTCGGAGGTGGTGGTGAAGCACGATTACATCGTACGTCAGCTGCTCGTGGCATCCGCGCCTAAGAGCTGACCGTATGCACTGCAACGCCGCCTTCGAGTCCGAAAACACAGCCCATTTCCTCGGCCTCTCAGTACGGATGAATTCTAGCGCACGACGTAGAGCCGTGAGTTCTGCCGCCGTGGACGTCGTGACATGAGACGTCTTTAGTCGAATCGTTGTCCCCTGCGTTGGTACGATCACCGCTCCGCCAGAACTGGACGACGTAGTCGATCCATCGGTGTATACGTGTACGTGGTTACCGTACCGTTCGTACAACAGGTGTAAGCTGAGTTGCTTTAGCGCAGATACTGGTAGATCTGTCTTCTTCTGTATCCCAGGAATTGTGAGGTGTACTTGTGGGAGACTCAAAAACCACGGAGGGAGCACTCGCTTAGCCGCAGGCGTGTACCCTGGAGTAAACGCCGCACTGTGTGCATTGACATTAGCGCTGAATGAAGTGCGGGGCCTTGCAGCAACAAGGCTCGCCAGATGGTGTGAGGGAGTCCTAGCCACATGCCTGAGGTGAAGACGCATGGTCTCAACGGCGATGTGCGTCGTGATAGAGTAATCCTGCGCTATGGCAATGGTTTCAGCCGTTGACGCGCTGCGTGGTAAGCCAAGGCATATCTTAAGAGCTTGTGCTTGAATGCTCTGTATCATGCGCAGGTTAGTCTTGCAGGTGTTGGCGATAGCAGGTAGGCTGTACCGCAGGAATCCGACGAACAGCACTCTGTAGCGTGTATGGACAGGCCCCAGTTTTTCCCTGCGAGGAATCTGAATAAGTGGCAGATAGCAGTCAGCCGTTTCTTCATGTAGTTCACGCGCGGAGTCCAAGACAGGTCTCTGTCAATTACCACTCCCAGGAACCTATGACTTCGGCAGTATGGTATTACTTGTTCGTTAATGACGATGTTATATGCAAACATCGGTTTCCTGGTGAATGCCACCATTGCACACTTTTCGCATGAAATGTCTAGTCCTTGTTTCTGAAGGTAAGGTCGTCGTGACTGCCTTCTGAAGCCGAGCACGAAGTTGAAGCCGTGTCACAGCGGACGTCCAAACGCAGATGTCATCGGCATAGATGGAAAGTCGTACGGTGCTGGGCAGATGATTTACTAATCCAATAAGGGCTAGGTTAAAAAGCGTTGGACTTAGCACTCCGCCTTGAGGGACTCCACGGCTAACGTGATGCTTTGATGTAGGGCCGTTCTCTGTGTGAACGTAGAACGTCCTCATCTGTAGGTAGCTGCATACCCACGTATACATCTTGCCACCAAGTCCTACAGCGTCTAGTGCGCTCAGAATGGCTTCATGGGTGACATTGTCGTAAGCGCCTTTAACGTCCAGGAACGCAGTGGCAGATAGTCGCTTACAGGCTTTCTGGTGTTGGACATATGTGACCAGATAAACAACGCTGTCTGTTGATGAACGACCGCGTCTGAAACCGGTCATAGCGTCGGGATAAACGTCATAGTACTCCAAGTACCATTCTAGGCGCGTTAAAATAATTCTCTCCATCGTTTTGCCGACACAACTGGCAAGCGCGATCGGACGATATGAGGAGATGTCCAATGGATATTTGCCGGCCTTAAGGAGTGGAATTAAGCGGCTGCATTTCCATTCCTGCGGCACCGTGGACGTCTGCCAGTAGTAGTTGTAAAGGATCAGGAGTGCCTTCCGTGCTTGTTCACCCAGGTTGCACAGGGCGCGATAAGTGATGCCGTCCGGTCCTGGCGCTGAAGAACGCCGGCACACAGCCAGTGCAGCTTCTAGTTCTTCCATGGAAAATGGACATTCCACGCGAGGATCCCGTGAGTAGAGAGGGTGGTCGGGCGACCCCACCACTGCTCCATCAGGATTTGCCTCACCAGCAATCCTTTTACAGAAAGACTCGGCGACTTCTATCTCACTGCACTTTAGATGGAGTGCCAGAGATTTAAACGGGTGGCGCTGACCGGGTGTTGTACGAAGGCCACGAACAGTTCTCCATATGAGCGACAAAGGCTTTCGCGGATCCAGAGACTCGCAAAAAGATGCCCATCGCCGCGAAGCCAGCTTGTTGATTTGACGCTGTATTTCTTTTTGTGTGCGTCTAGCCAGTCTCAAGTCGTGGACAGACTTCGTGCGTCTATACCTTCTTTCCGCACGACGGCGAATCACACGAAGTTTTTCCAGTTCAATGTCGAAGTCCGTGCGTACGGAACTCTTCCAGAGTGATTGGGTGGTGGATTCCAGGGCGCCCTTTATCGCTTCCTCTATGTTGTTCGATGAACCGTCGCAACAAGAATCTTCCATGATCATTTTGCATTTAGACCAGTCAGTGCTCACAACAGCTCTGCAGGATTCAGATCCCCTGAAACCGTCGATCCTCAGATAAGTTGGGATGTGGTCGCTGCCTCGCGCTTCCAAGTCCGTAAACCAATGTACTTTTCTCGCAAGTGAACGTGACACGAAAGTAAGGTCCAGGCAGCTACAGTACGCTGCTCCACGTAGATAAGTGGGGCTTCCGTCATTCGAGAGGCAAAGTTGACAGTCAGAGGCAAAGGAAACCAATTGTTTACCTCTGGAGTTGACTTTCGAGCTTCCCCATAGGTAATGATGAACGTTAAAATCGCCTGTGATTACCCAAGGCTGTGGAATCGATGCCAAAATTCTTCGTAAGCGTTCGCAATCTAGCCGGCTCGTAGGGGATATGTAGGTTCCCAGAAGTGTGAAGGTTACCTTGTTCTTTTTCACGGTTAGGCAAACATATTGGTTTCCTTCGTCAGCTGGCACTAGGTGATGTACGTAAGTCAAGTCACAGCGTATAAAGACAATGACTTTGCTGCACTCTCCGTGGGTTGAGGACATAAAGCACTCATACCCAGAAAGCCTGATGGAAGCTGACAGGTTGGGTTCGCAGATCACAATAATAGGGAACTGGTTCATGAAGACGAACTGCCGAAAATCCGACATGCGTGACTTAAGCCCTCTGGCGTTCCACTGAAGAACAGAGGCATCACTGACTTCCACTTGAAACGACGCCATTTTGCAGGTCGTGGTTTTTATCCTAGAGCAGCAAGCACCTGACTCAGGGTGTCCAGCACCTTTAGCGCGCTCTGCGCCGACGGAGTTTTCATGTTGCACAGCAGAACACGCATGACGTCCATAAGCGACTTCAACATCATGATGACTTGGCGATCTTCCGTCGTCGTCGCTTCAGTGGTTGTTGAAGTCGTCGAGGGCACCGGGATCTGATGTGGCTTCGAGGCAGGTTGTACTTGTGGGAGTGCTGGCCACTCTTGATGAGGTGCAAGCCTTGACCCTTCCTTCTTGTTCACACTGTCCGTCTTCGTGGAGTTCGCTGTTGGCAGAGCAGCCGCTCTAACGGAAGGTATGACATCTCTGTCGGTAGCAGCGACTTTATTTGACCCTCTTCGGTGACGACGCCGTCTCCGCCTGATAGAAGCAGCAGCCTTTCTGTGTGTGGAGTTGTCCCGCACCATACGTTTCAGCACAGCGCGCTCGTCCCGTACCCGTGGGCAACCCTTATGAGCCTCATGAGCACCATGGCAGTTGGTGCATTTCAACACGGTAGCACGGCAGGAATCTTTGGGATGACATTCAGCACATCGTGGGCACACGACATTGTTGTCACAGACACCCTTAACGTGTCCTAACTTGAAGCATTTGTAGCATTGCAGAGGCTTGGGTACGTATGGTCGTACTGGATGGCGTACGTGGCCAACATTAACGTGTGACGGAAGGCTGTCGCCCTCAAACACAAGCCTCACGCAACGCGTGTCGCCAAGTCTCGTGATGTGCTTGATAAGAGCCCCTTCTGTGGCTGGTTTCATCAATATGGACAAGTCGTCGGCTTTGATGGCGATGTCTATATCATAAATGACACCAACATTTCCATTGCAGCCTGTAGGAATCGTTGATTTCACTTTGATACTGTCAATTTCCGTGACGTTGCGGAGGCTTTGCAGAGCGCTACGGTGCAGAACGTCTACTGCCAGGACATTCCTTCTTGAATTTATTCTCACGTCTTTCATCTCGTTTGGCGCCACTTGTTCGAGATACACAGACAGAACTTGCCTGTTCAGGAGACGTAGGTTGCACGTAGTGTCCACGGGCGTAAAAAGCACAGTGTGCGGCCATCGCTGCGGCGCGGTCTTCACGGTAGAGACACTCGCCGACGAGGACGTCCGCATCAGTCTTCTTTTCGCTGTTCGGCTCATCACAAGGGTGAAGTCATCGTCCGACGAGTCGTAGCTGTCCAAGTACAGCTCGGTGGCATCGCTGTCGGAGTCGCTTGACGTGTTTCCACGTTTTCTAGACGCGACCTGACGGGACGGTTGCGCGCCAGGGGGGTCCTCGAGTGCTTCGTCATCCATTGCCGCAAGGAGGGAGCGGCAGTTCCCAGATTTTGCAGTAAAACAAGCGAGACTACGGTACAAGCGTTCTATGAAAGAAACACTTCTTCGTCGCCACCTTGGTCGACAAGGATGGCATACGGCCTGACCCCGAGAAGATTGCCGCTGTTCGCGACTTCGAACAGCCGAAAACACTGAAGAATCTACGAAGCTTCCTGGGTCTAGCTTCATATTTTCGCCGATTTATCAAAGACTTTGCCCAGATCGCTCATCCATTGACATGCCTGCTTCGCAAAGACACTCCCTACCTGTGCACTGCACAGTGTGACGCTGCTTTCGAGCAGTTGAAGTACCTGCTCACTTCCGGCCCACTCCTCCGTCACTTTGATCCGACGGCATTCACAGAACTCCATACGGATGCAAGTGGTGTAGGCGTTGGTGCCGTGCTCGTCCAACTGCAGGATGGATGCCAACACGTGGCTGCGTATGCAAGTCGCACCCTGACAAAGGCTGAGAGCAACTATACCGTGACAGAATTGGAATGTCTTGCAGTTGTGTTCGCCGTCCACAAGTTCAGACCATATCTGTACGGCCTACATTTCAAGATCGTTACAGACCATAATTCCCTCTGCTGGCTTGTTGGCCTGCGCGACCCAGCTGGCCGATTGGCACGGTGGGCATTAAGGCTTCAAGAGTACGACTTTGCTGTGGCCTATAAGAGAGGTCGCTGTCACGCAGATGCCGACTGTCTATCTCGCATCCCCTCTCAAAATAGCAGCACCGATGACGACGATTTCGACAACTACCTTTCTGTTGTCTCCTCCGAGTTTCCCAATTTTGACGTCTTCAAGAATGAGCAACAACGTGATCCTTCGCTAAGACCACTTATTGATGCTGCCCACAGATCTGTACGGGAAACGCCGTTTGTGATTCGCGATGGTTTGCTATATCGCAAGAATTATTCTGGCAGTGGGGCTCCGCTGCTTCTTGTCGTTCCGGGGTGCCTGCGCCTTGCGGTTCTCAGGGCCATGCACGACGACATTACGGCCGGGCACCTCGGATTTGCTCGGACGCTTCATCGTATTCGGCAACGCTTCTACTCGCCACAACAATGGAAGACGACCAAGCAGTACGTGGCCAGTTGCGATGAGTGCCAGCGTCACAAACACCCGACTACCTCCCCTGCGGGCACGCTGCAGCCAGTGAAGCCACCGACGTCACGGTTTGAAAAAGTGGGCATAGATTTACTCGGCCCTTTCCCTAAATCTTCAAGTGGCCGCCGATGGATAATCGTATGCGTAGACTATTTGACGCGTTACACGGAGACTATGGCACTTGTTTCAGCCACAGCCTCAGATGTGTCGTCATTTCTGCTGCATTCGATTATCCTCCGCCACGGAGCCCCCCGTGTGGTGATCAGTGATCGCGGTCCGCAGTTCACCGCTGACGTTGTGGAAGAATTACTACGGCTCTGCGGACCTCAGTATCGACATTCCACGCCTTACCATCCGCAAACGAATGGTCTAACGGAGCGCACCAATCGCACTATTATTTACATGATCTGCATGTACGTCTCAGCTGACCATAAGAACTTTGATGCTGTACTACCTTTCATTACGTACGCATTTAACACTGCTAAACGTGAAGTCACGGGGTATGCTCCTTTCTTTCTACTCTACGCTCGTCATCCCCAGAGCTTCCTCGATACCATGCTTCCATTCTCGACTAACGAAGACAATTGTGTCGCGCAGACTTTGTGTCGGGCCGAGGAAGCGCGTCGACTTGCTCGGCTCCGAACTCTCTCGTCAAATGCCCATGCCAAGGCCCGTTACGACGCAAGACACCGTCCGCTTACTTTCGCCAAAGGCGATTATGTTTGGCTGTGGACGCCAGTTTGAAGAAAGAGCCTATGCCAAAAGTTTCTCTCCAAATATTCAGGCCCATTTGTTATACTGAACTGCTTGAGTGATGTGACCTATGCCGTCGCCAAGGTCACGGCTAACAACCGCTGTTCCCGCAAGACACAAGTTGTGCACGTCGCGCGACTGAAGCCCTGCGATAGACGACGCATACTGACTCGCTCGGCGAGCTTCGTCTGCGCCCGAGGAAAATGTAACGTAGCGCTGGAGGAGCGTGAAGGACGACAAAGAAGTTAGCGCGCGAGGTGTTTGAGGGATCGGCAGTTTCTGATCGCCCGTGTCATTGCTCATCTGCTCTTACCATTCGCTTTGTAAATAAATCCATCGTCCCAACCGTAATAATATATATATATATATATATATATATATATATATATATATATATATATATATATATATATATATATATATATATATATATGCAGGTTTGTCCGCCGTAAGATCGAATAAGTATGTTTGCAACCGTCAGCAATCAACTATATTTGCAAATGGATACAAAGCAAAGTTCTTAATGATTAATAATGCAAAGAAAAGGCGTGCGAAAGCGCGGGGACAAGGGCAGAGGAGTGGGGAGCGCGTGTTGTCCACCTTGTCATTGCATATTAACCTGGTAGAAGGAATTCTAAATTCGCAGCACGAGTTCTTTTATCTTATTATTCGCCCTGCTGCAGTGGCAGCGAAGTCGCGAGTTAGCCTACCTAAGTGCGCTCTGCCGAAAGGTGTCCTCCTATTCCACAATCTTTTCGTGAGGCTTGTCAAGGTCAAGTCATGAAGACTAAGCGCTCCGCTGTAGTGTTAGGTCTGTCGCAGCTAGCACAATATATGATGCTCAGATCCCGGGGAAAA
>JABSTT010003649.1:0-28607 GCA_013339685.2 Hyalomma asiaticum | reverse complement strand
CATATTTTAACTAATGCTTCAAAGGCTTCAGAAGTGCTTTCAGCACGGTGACGCAACTGACTGGATTCACTTACGACATTGCGTATCATTTAGACCACGCCATCAAATCAATGGACTTTTTATTGACTTCTCCAAAGGCTTTGACTCTGTACTACATTCTGATCTTCTGCATAAACTACACATAATCCTAAAAAATTCACGTCTGGTGGAGTGGATTGCTATTTCCTTCATAATCACTCTCAGTATGTCGACTTCTGTTCCACAAGGACATCATTTCTACTGGTAGGGCTCTGGGGTCCCACAGGGGTCTGTCCTGGTCCCTTATTATTTCTAATTTATATAAATGACCTTCCAGAACATGTATGCAAGAACCATTTGCCTTTATGCGATGATTGCGCTTTATATGACGTGATTTTTTCCGCAGCTGACCGAAAGAACTGATGATTCCTTTAACTCGTTTTTGTTTGGTGTGAGAATGGAAAAACAGCATTAATTAAAAAAAACTGTTGTTTTGTCCTTACAAAAAACTATTGCCGGTTATTGTAACATACGCCTTCAATGTTTCCTTGTTAATTAACCAGTGTTCGCAGTACAAATAATCTTGGTGTCACATTTACTCATGACTTTTCATGGTGTACTCACATTGCTTTTAACATGTTCTAAAGCTTTAAGACAACTAGATACCTACGTCGAACAATGGCGAATGCCCTAGGAGATTTAACCATTTATGTATAAATCGCCCAATAATCGATTATGCCTCCACGTCTGGACATCTTCAGACAATGCGACATACTCAGACTGGAAGCCCAAATGAGCAACCACTTAGGGCCATGTTCGTCGCTGCACGGGTCACTAGACTGGCGATGGCTTTCCCAGATTGCCTCGATGCAGTACGCCGGACAGCAATCTTTTTTGTTTTTCAGTGCTCTCATGGAGCGCATCGCATGCCCATAACCCCTGTCCTTTGGCGGCCGCTTCCTCGAAATTGCCGCTGTCCGCCATTCGAAAAAAACGTTTTTGCGCTCCTCTGTCCTTCCCATCCTTCCCACCACTTTCTCCACCACTCAGTAAACATATCGGCCCTTTCTTGTATGCCTAATATACTCACAGGAGAAAAAGAAATGCTGTCCGATTAAGTCAGGCTCTGAATAACGTCGACCATAAATGGATATTGATGATGAAGTGCAACGTCTCATACTTATATTCATGCGCAGCCGAAGCCACCGATTCGCACAACCGTATATATATATATTGTGACGATGGATAGCGTTTATTACACGATGAAAAATGGGAACAGTCGCGTAGCTCAGTCAAAGCAGGAGATGGCCGCTCGAGCACTGTTCAGCTTCGTCCTCCTCGTCTGCTCTCCGTTAGCCCGTTACACTCCCCTGTCCACAGACGATGCCCACTGGGCGAGTTAGTCAGGAACCTGGTGGTAGTATGGCTTTAGACGGGCAACGTGTGTCAGCTGTGTCTTGCTAGAACGACGACCACTACGTGTGACTGTAGAAATTACGTACGTCACGTCGCTGAGCTGATCCAGAATGACGAAGGGGCCGGTGTATTGCGCCAAGAACTTCTGGCAGAGACCACGTTTACGCACCCGGCGTCCACAGCCATACAAGGTCACCTCTTGCCTATACGACGATTGATGGCGGCGTCGTAACGATCTTTGACCGTTCTTGAGATGCCAGTTTCGGAGGCGCGCGATGCGACGGCCTCTTCTGCGCGCCACAGAGGGATTCGGCAACGGAAGTTTGAACGTCCAGCGTAAATGGAAGAATAGTGTCGATATAGCTACGAGGAGAGCGAGCGTAGAGAAGATAGAATGGAGGGTACCCCGTGGTCTCGTGCTTCGCGGTGTTGTACGCGAAGTAATGTAAGGTAGCACTTCGTCCAGTTCTTGTGTTTGGCATCGACATAGATTGATAACATATCGTAAGAGTCCTATTCGTTCGCTCTACGAGACCATTGGTTTGAGGGTGATATGGTGTAGCATGACGGAATTGGCAAGTAGAAAGACGCAAGGTCTCTTCGACGACGTCGCGGTGAAACTGACGGCCCCGGTCACTGAGACGACGCGTGGAGGGCCATGGCGTAGAATTACAGAGCGAAGCAGAAACTGGACACGTGCAAGGCCGTTGCAGTAGGTATTGCAGCAGTTTCTGCATAACGCGTCAAGTGGTTCAACGCAGACGACGGACAAACCGTTGGCACTGTTCGATCGCGGGAATGGGCCTAGAAGGTCAACGCCGACAGTCTCGAAGGGAGAGCTAGAGGCGGTACAGGATGGAGAGGTCCTGGTGCGGTAGTTGTGGGCGCTTGTGTCGTTGGCACTCCTTGCAACCCGCCGTATTTTTCCGTGTCGCGTCGCATTTTGGGCCGTAGAATCGTTGCTCAATTCGGTGAAATGTTCTTGCGAAGCCCTGTGGCCGCAGTTTTTCGTCGTCGTGTGTGACGCGGAAGACATGAGAACGCAAAGTGCGGGGAACGACGAGAAGCAGACGTGCCCCTTGGCCGGAGTAATTTGCTTTGTACAAGACGTCGTCATTTCGGGTGGTCGGTGAGGTGGGGGCCTGTGGACTCAGAGAGAAAAGACGTGTAAGCAGCTTTCATTCATTCGTTCATTCCTTAAAGACCCGGCACGGGGTACAAGGGGTGGGATTACAAAAAAAAAATTAACAGCATGTTCACGGAGTGAATGATGATGAGCGGGCGAAGCTCCGGAAGTTCATCGTAGATCGTCCGAGTTCCGGATTAATTTAGTTAAAGCGCACGCTACGAATCCTTATGGTTCAACTACGCACAAGTGAAATCTCCCACCGGCACTTCATTGCAAGTCAAGATTCAGTGAGTTGATTTCCTTTCCCCACCTCCACTAGCTTCAACACTAGGAAGGTGTTTGAAGGTTCGAATCGGCGCCCCTCGATGGCTCGAGTACACGATCCTAGCGCGAAGGAAGAGCCGTTGCGCGGTAAAAAGAAGCTTTATTCCACACTCAGGCGTCTGCCCGGGTCCAAGTCCGAACCTCCGCTCCTCTCTCACATCCCAGGCGTCGTCACTTCAACCCTCGGTTCGACAAAGAGTCCCCCAACAAGCCAATCACACTTGGGGGTTGGCATCACGCAAACCAATCGCACAAACAGTTTTATGACACACACGGCATTGGTCAAACATACGTCACAATCTACAACACCTGAAGGGATAGGTTCACTGCGCAAAACACGTCATTTCCCTCTCTCCTACGTTGTCGCCTGTGTCTTAGCCCAGACGAGCGCCGGCGCCGCAGGTCCTGCTCGCGCTAACCTGCCCACGCACCACGTCTCTTTCAAGAAGCCGCCACACAGCCGCGAGAATATTTGGAGGCCCGGTCCACTACCGATATATCATTTTTCATCTCGCCCTGTCATCATATTTCATTTTACGACCTTCCTCGTTAAAACCCTGCGCGCTTCGAGAACCGTAATTGTGGCCCGAATGCGACTGTGCACAAAACATTCTCCGGTTGCATCTGACGGAGCGGCCGCAAAGAACGCATACAGTCACAGTCAAGCTGTGGCCCGAATGCGACTGTGCACAAAACATTCTCCGGTCGCATCTGACGGAGCGGCCGCAAAGGACGCATACAGTCGCAGTCAAGCTGTGACTGACCCCAGACGTCGTGCGTCCCTTCGCTCCCTCTCTACGCGGCTCGCTTCCCATTCAACTCTTTATCTCCTCCTTTCTTTTGTTGCCCGCGCGGAGGCAGCACTGTCCTCCGACAGCGCCCCCGCTGGCCTGCGTTGGGTCTTCTGCGCTTCCTTCCGCGGAGCCCATTTGTGTTCCTAGTTTTCGGCCATGGTACACCGTGGTACGGGGAATCGTTCTGCGCTTTGAAGCATTCGCACACTGGACCACCTACACCACGCCAGCCTTGCATACCTTGAACTAACTCAGTGCCTATATATATATATGGGTGGCCGATGAACGGTTCTCCAGCGCGAGCAGTCGGTATTTTTCAATCAAGAAACTCGCTAGAAGACGCAGTTAATTTTGGGTAATGATCTTCTCTCTCGATGGTTCTGATGACCGCGGCGACACGTTGAAGGACGGAGTCTGGAGCAAGATGTCCTCACAGCAAAACACGCAGGTTTATTTACACTATTTACAAAACTTGGCCGGGGCGGCCGGTACTGTCACAGACATCACAACTAGGCTCAAACCACACCAAGCGATTCTCTCCGAGCCCTTAACGTTTGCACTCAAACGTGAATAAGCACTAAGCTTTAAAACTTCGTCATATCTCGTCAGAGGCAGCGCCAAGCTCGACCTCTGACCACCTTGCCGCGTCTGCGACCCGAGTTAGCGCTAAGATCTCCCCTCCTCCCCTCTCTTATCTGTTCTCGGTTAAATACCCCTGATCGCTTCTGCGACCGCCTTCTGGGACTAACCCATGTGCAGCACTTCACCAATAAAACCCCTGTTCACTCTCTCCACGAGAGCCTATGGTTACGCCTTCGCATTCCCACACTTCAACCCGCTCGCTGCACCGAGCTTCTCCGAAAGATATCATCGGTAACTAGTCCCGCGATGCGTTATCAGAACTCTGCAGCAGGCCCAAATTGCCAATCTATTTACCCGGCGGCATGCAACCAAGCCGCCCCCTCAAGAGAACTGCTAGACAGGTCTATTGTCACAAAAAGCACTTCCGTACATTTCCACGGCGGGGTCATGTCCTCCGAACTGGCAACCCTTTGGCGACAGTTCAACTGAGCAGAAAGGTCAAAGGAGATCTTTGACAGGGAGCCCCCGCTGTTTTTGCAAGCGACTCTCCCCCTTTTGTTGCTTTCTCGGATGCCCCGCTTCCTCCGAAAATGCTGTACAATGCCGCAGTGAAGAGACCTGTCACGCGTCATGTCCCCTCTGCCGTGTAGCTATGTACGCCACAGCAATTACTGACCGCGTGCGTCGCGGGAACAAAGCCACCGCTTTTACTGCATACTGAGGGAATACGACGACGTTTCTGCAGAAAAGCCATGCTCTAGGTCGCCGTCGCCTACTCTTCCCCGTCGATCTACCGATGATGATGATGATTATGATGGTGGTGGTTCGGTTAGCAAGGACGCTAATTTCTGCAGCCCATGTAGGGAGCGCGGCTAAGCGTCCGTGTGGGTGGGCGAAAGGGAGTGAAAGAGATAGAGAGGAGAGAAAGGCCGTAGTGGAGGGCTCCGGCAATTTAGACCACCTGGAGTTCTTTAACGTGCACTGACAACGCACAGTACACGGACCTCTGGCATTTTCGCCTCCATCGAAAATGCGACTGCCGCGGCCGGGATCGAACCCGTGTATTTTGGGTGGCAGCCGAGTACCTTAAAGGGGCCCTGAAACGCATTTTACGCACATTGATTTTATTGCACATCTGCTTTGTGTGGGACTTGACGATGACCGAAACACCAGTGAAAGCGGCGAAATTGAACCGTAATATATTTTAATTTGTACCTGAAATCGGTTTCCGCGCTGACTGCAGCGCCATACATCAACAGTTTCTCCGAGCGGATATGACATCACCATGCTGCTTTGCTGCAGGTTCTGATTGGCCGGGAACAGTAGGGAATAAAAATATAGATCGCACATATCGACAATGCACCGAATATAAGAAGTTCCAAATTCGGAACGTGTTTTATGCTTGCTAAAGGTACAAATTTGGGCATTACAATTTCATTTTGCTTGTAACTGACACAAGGATCGCTGTGCGACCCATGTGGTGGTTGTGGTAGGAAGGCCACAGAGGGCAGCACGGTTCCGGTTCTGCAAGATGCAAGCCGCGTTTTGATTGGAAGCAGCATGCACGCCTTGGGATGCCGATATCTGTCGTCTGCTTTTATTTTGAATTTGTAAGTTGAATAACTTGCGTTTGCCTGCATCGATCTCGAAAATTCTTTTTGCATTTACCTCAGAACAATACAACGAGCCCGTTTCGATGCAAAACTCAGCGAGTAAAATATGGTTTCAGGGCCCCTTTAAGGTGGCGGTCCCACTCCGGCGGCGCGCTCTTAGCATTTTAGTCGTTTTTTGCGAACGCGCTGCTCTTTCTACGCTGGTTTTGCAGATGTGAGCTATACATCGTAAGAAAGCTTAATTTCTGCGCTTTCCTACTACACTTATCATTATTGTCTAGACTGAAGCGTTAAGTAACGACAGTGAAAACAGTGGGAGCAAGAAACGGTGATTTTGGCATACAAGCTTCCGCATTACTGAGTTTCCAGCAAAACTGCTCAGCATAGGGAAATGAAATTTTCTGTGCCCTTAAATGAAATGTCATTCCAGAATTCTATGAAGAGAAATTTCGTGTAAAGCAATCAGGAACTTGTAGAGACTCCAATGAAAATGACCAAAACAATAGAAGTTTATGATCGAATAACGTTTGTCCTTTTCAACGTAGAACAACAGCATTTGGTAGTTTCCTAGACCGTAGTCTACTTGTCATCTGCGCGAAGTTGAGTTACATTCTGATGAACACATCACGAGTTATTATTACTTCAATTTCGCAATTTGGAGCTCTACATATACACGCATTACTGAAGAATTGACAAAACTGTTTATGTTGAAGCTCTGAAATTTTGAATAATCAAAGAGGAAGCCCTTCTCTCAAATCCTATAAAGAGAAAATCCGCTTTTTCTCATTAGGAAATCTAAACGGACGTAGTGAATTTAGTTAATTTTTCTGCTGGCAAGGTCGGTACAAATTGGCATTTCTCGTCATGCACATGCTAATTCACGACAATTACTGCACTTTAGTGGAATCATACGGTGTCTTACGATGACTTGTGCTCAGTAATTTTACGGAGGAGCGCCTCAAACTACAGATTTTTGATAAAAAATAGATCTTAAAATTGTTTTCTAGCAGTGGTGCCCTCTGTGAGAAAAAATATCAACCTCTTGCACTTGAGTTCCAACGTTTGTCAAAAGCGGCGCCACTAAACATTACAAAGTGGGTATGCTCTCCCTCCAGAGAGCCTCATACAGTTTTACCCCCTTCTCGAGACCGGTTTCTGTGAGCGCTCGCGTCACGGCATTCGGGTATTCGGAGAACCATTTCCAGCTTCGCTCCTCTGCTTCCCGCTGTGCGCGAGAAGGCACCCATTGTCCCCCTTCTTCATATCTGGACAATGCCGCAGCCCTCGGACCAAAACATCGCGCAGGGGTGTACATTTGTTTTTCTTGTTTTTTTTGGAAAGATACGTTCAAAAGGTGGGGAGATAAGGAAAGTTATTACTGGTGACCACAGTGTCTGTCTTGCTCAAGCAGCTGACATGAAAGAAGGTGGAGTCGGAGTGAGAGAGGTGTCGCGAAGAACGCGTCGCGTAGAATGTTTTCTTGTTCTTTTTTCTTTTCCGACTGCTTTTGTAGGCGGGTGCTCGAGTAAACGAGCCCGCTCGCCGCAGGGAGTCTTCCAGGGACGGGGCACTGAAAATGACGACCACGTGTGTGCGTCGCGGCCAGTTTCTGGAATGTGTTGTTTGTATTAGTTTTGTAGCAAGGCCGGATGCACGCGATCACAAAAGCTCGTAGAACGTCGTTACCGTCGACCTGCCTGACTTGTCCGTGTAAGCCGGTTTCCTATTGGTGGAAGGCTGTGGTGCTCGGAGACGTTCCTGTTGCCGTGGGTGCTGAAAAAGCGTTATTTAAGCGGCGACACTGGCCTTTTGGAGAGAGCGAACTCGGGGACCATGACGCTCGTCACCACCGGGGGCCAGTCCGGCAGGCCGACGGGGTATGATACCATTTTCTCTGTTGTATAATTTTTGCCCTGTGTGTTTTACAACTTCAAGATGTCTTAGCTAAATAAACCCCCCAATGAGTGCTCTTCCAATTCACCGTGTCGACTCCTCATCCCTTGCCTGCGCGGAGTGGCTCCCACGCCTCTTCGTCTTCCTGACCTTCCGATGCGTCTAACATTAACGGCCCCGACGTTTCGCTACAAAGTGGTGGAGGTTGCTCGGTAGCGATATTCCCGCTCTAAAGCTATGCCCCGAGTCAACAAGTATCAGGAAACTACTTCGGACTGCTCCACTATGACGGAACCCCCTTCCTTTCTCTCTGCTATGGCTACCCCCCAAGCAAAACCTTTCGTCGGACCGCCAGTCTTTAGAGGCGCGCCACAGGAATCTGTTTCCGAGTGGCTACTTTGCTACGAACATGTCGCGTCGCTGAACAACTGGGACCAAGCCACGAAAGTTAAATTTTTATATTTGACTTTAGACGGCGATGCAAAGAAGTGGCACACTACTCAGATTCTAACCGGTTCCCCTAATTCATGGGAGGAAGGGGCGACGCTATTGAAGACACCCTTTACTAGCCGTCACTCAGTCGAGATCGCCCATTTGCGGCTACAAAACCGGACACAGCTGCCGTCCGAAACTCCAGAGCAGTACTACTATGACGTCGTACAACTTTGTGCAAGAGGCAACCCGTCTATGCCAGAAGATGACCGGTTGCGGCCCCTTATGCGCGGTCTGCGTCCGGATGTGCAGGAAAAAATGATCATCGCAAACCCGGAAACCTGCGCCGCATTCCTCCAAATTTTACAGCGCATAAATTACGCAGCTTTGATCACGGCCGATCGACACCCACTATCCTAATGGATTGCAGTCGTGGATGAAAAACATCGCGCCTCCGGTAGGGGTGGCATCCGCCGCCGCGGCAGTACAGCCTACTCCTACGTGTGTCACCACCTGCGCCGCAGCAGAACTGCGTTGCCCGCGGCAGGCTGCCGACCGCGAGGGAGACTTAAAGGCGATTGCAGACTCCATCGCCTTGTTATCGGACCGGCTAAGAAACATTGAAGACGAGATGCGTCGCCCCCCAGTGCCTTGGCCACCGAGAACATCCCGTGCCAACGACGGGCGTCCCCGATGCCAGATTTGCAGCCGCATCGGCCACGAAGCACGACAGTGCTGGCAGCGCTTCCGGCACGACAGAAATGATCATGCGGAGTCTCTTGGCAATCACGATAGTCAGCGTAACCCTTCGGGAAACGAGAGCGGCCGGGCCTAAGGGGCCAGCCCGGCCGTCCCATGGGCACATTGTCGGAAAGCCAGCTTCACGCAGTCCCCACACGAGCCAATGGTAGAATAACGTTGCGACACCGCCCTGACCTTAAGAATGGAAATGCCGACACGCTTTCCCGCCTTCCTCACGACCCCGTACCAGTAAGCGAAGAAACCCTTTTACCGTTGCTGGTTTTGGATCAGGTGGATGTTGGAAAAAAGCAGAGGGCAGAACCATGGATTAGAGACATTGTACAGCACCTCGAGCACCCGAGTGCTCCCGTTGTCAGGAAGACCAAAAGAACGGCACGGAGTTTTGGGTTGATCGATGGTGTACTGTATCGGAGGGCGAAAGGCTTTGAGGAGGATCGCGCGGCCCTCGTTGTCCCCAAGTGCTTGAGGTCTGAGATATTAAGGCACTGCCATGACGACTGCACGGCAGGCCACTTGGGTGTCAAGCGTACATGGGAGAGGGTGCGCTGCCGATATTTCTGGCCGAAGATGTTCTCATACGTCAGCAAGTACGTTCTCTCCTGCCCTGACTGCCAGACGCGAAAGCAACCGCCAGGGAAGCCGGCCGGTTACCTCCAACCAATCCCACCTGTGGGTCGACCGTTTCAACAAGTGGGCATGGACTTTCTTGGACCTTTCACCAAATCCAAAGCAGGGAACCGCTACATCGTCGTGATTACCGACTACCATACAAAATGGGTCGAAGCTGTCGCGTGTCCGGCAGCCACTGCCGCAGAGGCGGCGAGGGCTTTTGTCGAGCAAATCGTCCTGCGTCATGGTGCCCCGGAGATAGTGATACGCGATCGAGGACAGCATTTTGTTGCCAACTTGACCGACGAAATATTCCGGCTCGTGGGTAGCGAACATGCCACCACAACAGCATACCACCCACAGGCCAACGGGCTGTCCGAGCGTTTTAACCGCACGTTGGCTGACATGCTCAGCATGTACGTTTCCTCGCACCACCGCGACTGGGATGAATTTCTGCCGTACGTTCTTTTTGCGTACAATTCTTCCACCCACGAGACGACCGGATTCACTCCCTTCTTTCTTCTTCACGGGCATGAGCCGACGCTACCGGTAGATGTCGGGTCGGGCGCACAACGTGGATTCGACTACACCCTGGATGCGATGAAAGTGGCTCACCGGCTGCGGCAGGCTCGAAAATTAGTGAATGAACGGGAAAGGCACCAGCAAGAAAAGAACAAGCGCAGCTACGATGCTAAACGACGCAGTGCTGTTTATCGTCAGGGGGACTTGGTGTACGTACGGACTCCCTCGCGAGCAAAAGGAAAGACCACGAAGCTTCTTCACAGATACCACGGACCATTCCGTCTAGAGCGCCGGGTAGCCGAAAATGACTGGGAGGTGGTAGACCAAACTGGGAAAGAACGTGACGTTGTGAATGTTGCGCGATTAAAGCCCTGCCACGTCTGATCATGTTCCGATGCCGACGACGCAGACGATGAGTCCGGTGCCGATCACGAGGTGCGAGATCCGAGTGGTGATGTGCGCGAATGGAGTGATAACCGCGAGTTCCGTCAAAGTGAAGTGCGCGAGCGCAGTGCCGGGAGTGATGTCCACGAATTACACCCCAGTGTTGTGCGCGAGGGCGACGTCAATGGTGATCTGCGCGAGTGTGGTTCGCGAGCGGACCGAGAACTTCGTTTGCATCATGGTGTGCGTGAGTCAGGGACCAGTGATGCAGTGCAGCAGCGCGAAAGCTCAGACTCTGAAACTGAACTTTACAGCGACTGGAAGACGTTTTCAAGCGGCAACAACGGACAACGAAATGTCGCCGCTTACGACACTGATACTGACTTGTATTACAGTGCCAGCGAGTGAACTTTAGTGATTTTTGTGTCTCGCGGATTTCCATTTGTTGTTTTAAGCTTTCCACCTTTTAGACAGATGTATAACCCTAGTGATTTTTTAGTCTCGCGATTTTCCATTTGGTGTTCTAAGTTTTCCACCTTTTAGATGTATAACTTTTCTGAAACGAGTACCTCACATAATTGTTGTATGTAAAATTGTGTTTTGCGTACTTCTTTTCCTGGGTTGCAAGTAAAACGAGTGGGTCACTCTTTTTCGTAGGAGAGAGGTGTCGCGAAGAACGCGTCGCGTAGAATGTTTTCTTGTTCTTTTCCGACTGCTTTTGTAGGCGGGTGCTCGAGTAAACGAGCCCGCTCGCCGCAGGGAGTCTTCCAGGGACGGGGCACTGAAAATGACGACCACGTGTGTGCGTCGCGGCCAGTTTCTGGAATGTGTTGTTTGTATTAGTTTTGTAGCAAGGCCGGATGCACGCGATCACAAAAGCTCGCAGAACGTCGTTACCGTCGACCTGCCTGACTTGTCCGTGTAAGCCGGTTTCCTATTGGTGGAAGGCTGTGGTGCTCGGAGACGTTCCTGTTGCCGTGGGTGCTGAAAAAGCGTTATTTAAGCGGCGACACTGGCCTTTTTTGGGGAGAGCGAACTCGGGGACCATGACGCTCGTCACCACCGGGGGCCAGTCCGGCAGGCCGACGGGGTATGATACCATTTTCTCTGTTGTATAATTTTTGCTCTGTGTGTTTTACAACTTCAAGATGTCTTAGCTAAATAAACCCCCGAATGAGTGCTGTCCCAATTCACCGTGTCGACTCCTCATCCCTTGCCTGCGCGGAGTGGCTCCCACGCCTCTTCGTCTTCCTGACCTTCCGATGCGTCTAACATTAACGGCCCCGACATTTCGCTACAGAGGAAAGCACAGAGGGGAGCTATCTACGTGTAACCAATAGGACACAATGCCTGCCACTTCTCCGTGGTCTGCGCTACTGAGCGATAAATTCTTTGGAAGAAACTTCGGTAGAGACTCCGAAGTGCACGGTAACCTGAACTGAAACACTCGCCCGGGAAGGGGAGTGAAAGGAGGGAGTAGGAGGGAGAGTCGCATTCAGTGGCATTCAGGGAAAGGGCGGCGGCTTCCTCTTGGTGTGGTGTGCCCCGCGACGAAATAGCCGACGATCTCGCAGCAAGTGCACACCTACCGTTACCTGTCGATGTCCCCTAGGCTCGAGCAGCGAAGACATTCGTGGCACCATTCAACGCCACATACAACAGCGGCACCCAGACCCAGCATCGCAGGCGTGGAAAAGCTACCCGCTGTCACCTCGCGCAACATGTTGCACTACCAACGGAGGCACTGCTGCGGTTGCGCGACGGGTACATGTGGACACAATCGCGCACTAACAAACCCGTCAATTTCAGGTCTGCATATGCGCTCCCTATTCACCATCGAACCTAATTTTATACACGCAAGTGCTTTGGATGCGGAGCGATCTCGACCTTATTTCACGTAACGCTGGAATTTGAGTTTCTGGTTATTCTTCCATTTCCTCTAAATCCTACGAGGCTATGCTGCGTGACGTGAAGCCCAGGTGGCCAGCGAAGCCTGATCCCCATGGCACATAGCGTTGCAGCTGCTTTTGGCGCTACAGGTATATATAAAGTGAGGGCCCCACCCTATATTCATTCAATGGCCTGAACAAAATCTCTCCCTCTCTCCTTGGAATAACAGTGCAAGTGTGCAGTGACGCGTGACAAGCTATCTTGAAGAGGGTGCTTCAAAAACGAACTGCGAGATGTTGCGTGCATAAGCTAATAGCACACCTACCTCATGACCATATGTCCCGGCCCCTACTCTTCCGTAGTCACCGCTCAACGCTCTCAGTAACCGCGCAAGCGATTTTGAAGTGCACGCAAAACTCGCCTTCGCCTTCCGCGTTTTTCCAGATTCGTACGCCGATATCTGGAAAGTTACTTTCTCCATACGGTGAAGCGTGATAAGTTCGGCAAGCTACTGTGTCTCCTATTGTACGCGACTTCGGTTCAACAATACGATTAGGAAAAGAAAAGCATTGAGCAAGCCCCCCTTTAGTGAGAAGTGCGGATGACTGGGTGACCTGTAGGACTCCAAGCATTTGTCAAATGTTGCGTGTTTCGAAATCCAGCGAAGCTCTGAGACACGTGATCAGATAGTATTCTCGTTGACATATATGGTATTTTATCTCCGTTATCATCATACTCGCGTGGTGGTCTCATCTCCACATTTCCCACCCGCTTTTTCGTGTAACCACCGCACCTTCGAAAATCGATCGAGCAGATTTTCCCGTCATTTCTTTTCGCGAACTCTCAGAACACAAAAAAAGGTTGCAAAGACGCTTCACTTAGCAAACTCGGGATTGTTCCAAAATATTCGGGCGCAACGCCTCCCTTGTGTACTGCGAGCAGGATGTTACAAATTTTGGCCTTTGTGCGGACGTCTCGTGGTTCCTTCGAGACCAAGAGATTCGCAAGGAACGTTTGGGGCAGTCAGTCTTTGCTCAGGTGAATTAATTCATACGCGCATAAGTTACGCGCAAGCGTTTGAGTGATACCCCCCTGTTGTACACCGCTTTGACTGTAAATGTGGCCGTTCACTCAAGGGTCGTTGGCTCAGTCGTTGTTGGCTGCTTCTAGTGCGCACCGCTCAAGAGCAACGTACCGACCAAGAAATGCGATAAACACCAGTAGCGCGCGCGCGCGCGCGTGTGTGTGTGTGTGTGTGTTTTCGCCTTTGGTAGTGATGACCGCTGCGGCCGCTCAAGACCGTAAAATGTGTTCGTACCTTTCATCAAACATCGGCTTCGCCTCCGCGTGTGCACACAACTCTGGCCACACGCCTTCGGAAGAGGAAGTGGCTCATGATTTTTTCCCCGCTCTCTTGACGTAATCGTATACCTCACGCACCATCGCAAAAACATGCAATTTTCACGATGTTTGTGTCACAGCTTGCATAAAAGTGGGCATGGAGCAAAAATAATGCCGAGAAGAACGGGTGCATTTCTGTCCTACCCGTATCAGATGTAATTTCTCGCCGACTTTTGTGGCTGTTAGTGTGTTACGTGGTCGGCATTACTCGCCTTTTGCAGACTCCTCACACAGAAAAGGGACGATGGGCACGATAGCGGATGCAGTAAAATAAATACTTAGGCGCAGGAAACATGAAGCGCTCCTCGACACCACCGCCACAACGATAAAAGAGCCAGGCCTGCGCGGAACTGCAGGACAGTGACAGCGTTAGCTGGAGGAGCGACCTTCTTAGAGGCCATACCTGCGGTTTGGGCTTCTCTCTGCACAGCTGTCTGTTGTGCCCGACGGTGCCTTGCTGCAGCCGAGCGCGTATACGCGCGCGGCTGCGGCAAGTGAATCGCAGAGATATAGCTCTGCAATTCACTTCTTCAGCAGCGGTCCGCACTTTTACGAGGAGGCGCCATCAGGTATATCGAAGAGCGAAGTTGAAGAACATTGTTTCATAATGATGATGTTGATGATGCCTCTGTAATGGGTGCAGAGCTACGAAGCATGCAGCCCTGTGTTCTTTCAAATGATGCCTCGAACTCGTTATGCAACCCACTTTCCGCGACGTGTAGTGGCGTATTATTATTCTGCCACGTAACGTTACATTTGTAAATGCGATTACTCGGCAGACGTTATACCTGTTTAGGTCGTTTAGCGATGATTTTTTAAGCACAGGTAAAGCACAGGTTTTTCAATCTCAGTGGTAGAATGCTCGACTGCCACGCAAAGGGTGTGGGTTCGAAACCACGCAGAGGACGTGAGTTTGAATCATCCTCGGTGCTGGTTGTTTTTTCTAAAATTTGCGCGATAGCGGTCGCGGACACCGGCGGCGGCGGCAGACAGCTACGGCGCGAAAAACGGCCCTTGTTGGGATCTCATAACAGCTTACGCTGTAATAATAATAGAGTATACGCTTCGATACTAACAGCATGGGCCGGGTTACAGCGCTCAGTGTAGCAGAGAATGCGGCAAAAAGTGTTCATTCGTCCGGTGTGATTGCTTTGTCGTTACCAGTTTGGGTGATAATCACAGATAAAGTGGGGCGTCCTCCCGTCGTAGGACGTGAAGCAGAGGAAAATGAGAGATGTGGTGCCACACGGTATCAGTACTAAATAGGCTGTTCTTGTTTCGACTGTGCTTGAAGATTCGCCAGGCTGGAACAGAAGCCAACTGTGGCAAAATCCCGCACATGATACAATGAAGCCCTCCAAACAGCCCATCGCAATCGCAAAGTGTTTGCGTAGCATTGTTGTACATACATTTTCGCACTTTGTAGGACGCTTTATGTATGTGTACTGAGCTTTATTACAGTAATCTTTATGTTACGACATAATGCAGGAGTTAAATAAAGTGCACTATTAGAGACATTACAGATGACTAGTACACACATGCACGCACGCACGCTTTAGTGAAGACAGTAAATGAAACAGAAGAAACTGGGTACCATTCTGGCAAAATTTTTCAAAGGAATTTCACAAGCATGATACCTTACTATATTCTTCAGGTGTTGGAATATAAACAGCTCGTAGACAGCAGGCAAAATCGCACTCGCGCACTTTCGTGCACGGACGACAAGAGAGCCTGTCGCATTTATTCCATCAACCTATAGTCGCAGTGAACAAGAATGCAATTGTGGCCATGAGGCATGCAAGTCGACCGCTGAGCTAATAACATGGAGAAGGCCTGTTTGCTGATATCGAGAGCCTGTACACATTTTTGGAGCACCCCAATTTTCATACATGGCAGCCTCATGTCGACAGCACCAGGAGAACAGAACTTTGCTGAGTATTTGTAAACAACCGAAGAGTCCCTAAATGGGGGTCCTTTTACTTCATTTCGGTTCACCAACGTTCGCTTAGACAACCACATCGTATCTAAAGCCTCACCTCATCTTTGCAAATTGCCAACGACAGGAGTCACACGAGAGAAAAATTGTGCTGGTTGTCACATGCACACATAGAAGAATGGGGCTATGGTTGCGCATTCCCAGAAGCTTTATAATTCGCTTGCTTACGGTACCCTTTTCAAAACAGCAAATCATTGTTGTTCACGTAGTCAAGTGCCATGCCTTACAGGCTTACTGTCGACACTGCAGAGGGAGGTGGCTGCAGGTGAAATAAAAGAAGAGACCGCTCGCGCAGACATGGAGGGGAGCATAGCTATCGCTCGTGAGCAGCGACAGTCGCAGCGGTCGCCCTCAGACCTCAATGAAAAAGAGACACATTTCAAAAATCGAAGAGAGAAAAAAGAAAGAAAAAGACGGACTAGCACATGCATGCACAGACATACGCACCGCTCCGAGAGTGGGACTAAGGACAGCAATTACTTGCTCACTGGGGGAGCACGAAGGAGAGAATACAGGAAGCCAGAGGAAAGGCGTCAACATTGTAGTGTGTCCACCCTTAGACCCCCCAGTCCCACCCCCCTCTTTTTCTGATCTATTCTTCGCTTCTTCGCGTACTGTCCCCGGCTAGTATGAACGTTCGTAGAAGCGCGTCTCCTCCTCACCCAGAGCCGGCCGGAGTTTCTTTTTCTCCGTTCTCCGCTACTCTGACCGAGTGGCGTAGCCTAGCGGGAAAATTTTAAACATAACCAAGATGGCGGCAGTGAGACCGCCACCTAACTACACAACCGCGGCGGACGATCTACCGCCGAACATAACAGACGCTGCCTGCATCAAGCTTGTCTCTCCCGGGTGAAGGCGCGTTCTCCTCCGTTGCGAACTGGTAGCACGTTCATCGAAGAAAGAGCGTTTCCATAGTCAACGTGAGAGAGCTCGCGCGCCGGGAGGCACGCGCCGAGGGCGTGCCTCCCACACGTAGCATCATTCATTTCTTTGAAGGTAATGCGCTACTAGGAACAAGGGACGGACAGACCCAAACCTTAAGGAGCTTCGCCCCTAAAATAAAATATTGCTACTATAGAACAAATGCATACACTTGTTCTGCGAAAGCAGATGGACAGTTGATGGCAGCGATGTCGTGGGGAAGGCCGTTCCAGTCTACAACCACGTGAGGGAAAAAAGAAGACGAAAATGTGACAGTGCGCACCTTGTGGCGAGCAGAATTTAAACAATGATCTGTGGAATGTGGCACGCGTGCTGGCGGTGAGATGTATGGTGCGATGGCAAGAGTACTGTAAAAAATTGTGATGTAATGATAAGCTGAAAATGCTACGTCTATGCGAAAGAGATGGTAGATTGGAGGCTGATTTTGATGTCATCAAAATCAGCCTCCAATCTACCATCTCTTTGGACGATATAGTGATGTATGAATATGCTGAATGAATGAAAGCATCCACGCAGCCAGGAACCGCGAAGAGTGCAGGAGAGAGTAAGCCATATTGACGCTGACTGACTGACTGACTGACTGAAAAACATTTATTAAATATTTTTGTCTTTACAGGAAGAGTTCGGAGCGGTCCGTAGGGGGCCGCCCCGTACAAACACTAGGTGGGCTGAGGCTGCTGCTAAGCGTCGATGGTAGCGAGTGAGCCAAGAAGAGCGTCTATCTCGCGTTTCATCTTTCTCCATGGTTGCGTCGCAGCGCGTGCCTCTCGTGCACGCGCACGAGGCAGAGACACGAGCCCTGGAGTTTGCCTGGTAGGGACATTCAAAGAAGAAGAAGAAGAAGAAAAACTTTATTTTCGCAAGGTAAGTTCCCAGGCGTAGGAGGAGCCCTCAGTCCAGGGCCCCTGTGGCCTTTGCCATCTTGCCAGCTCTGTCGATCAGCTTGAGCTGTTCATTAGGCTTCTAGCAGGATAGCGCAGCCTCCCACTGCTCCGGTGTTGGTGCTTTGTTTACTGGCACTACCTCAGAGTTTTGGCACTACCTCAGAGTTACTGGCACTACCTCAGAGAAGCCCACGTAACGTGGTACTGTTTTGGGTGTTCCCCGCATAGCGGATATTTATCGTCATATGTCGTGGGATAAATTTTGCTAAGTAGGCTCAAATGTATGTATGTATGTAAGTATGTATTAGTTTGCAGTTGTCTCCAGGCAACCGACGGCTCTCTACTAAGGTCTTTATGGGGAGGGGGATATGTCCTCCTTGAGGCTTTTTGATGTTCTAAAATTGCTCCATAACGTCTTGTGACTGTGCTCAGTTCCCCGTCGTGGTTCGCCCCCCGGTTGGCGTATGCTCGGGCGTTGGCGTCAACACGCTGGTTCCCTGTTACAGTTTCATGGCCTGGTGTCCACGTTATGAAGCATCTCCAGACCGTGATTTTCCTCGCTTTGAGGATGCGGATGGCCACAGTGGATATGCGTCCGCTGCTGTACCTTCTGCAGGCTTCTTGCGAGTCCGTAAGAATTTCTATGTCCTACTCGCCCTGATGGGAGATGGCGAGCGCGATCGCCGCTTCCTCATCCTCGAGGATGTCGTTGCCTTTGATGGACGCGCAATTCACTTCCCTAAGCTGGTGATCAACAACGCTGGTTACTGCTCCGGAGTGTTCTTGGTATGTCGCCGCGTCGACGTATAATACATCTTTTCTTCCGGTGAAATATCTCTCATGAGCTTGCGACCGTGCCTTTCTTCTAGACTTGTGTAGTTCTGAATGCATGTTTTTCGGTATTGGGCTGATCTCAGTCTTCTCTCGAATATCCTTCGGTATACACTCCGTGCTGTTAATTTCTCTGCAGACATCCCTCATGCACAGTACTTCAGCGTGTTCCTGCCCGTCGGGGTCTGCATAAGTTTCATTTTTTGCGAGAGAAGATGGGCCTCGATGTGTTCTGGCACTGTGTTGTTGATGCCCAGTTTGAGAAATTTATCAGTCGAGGTGCTAACCGGTAGTCCGAGAGCGCATTTGTAAGCTTTCCTGAGGATTGCCTCTAACTGATCCTTTTCGTGCTCGAGCGGCGTTTGGTAGGGGACACTGTATACAATCCTACTCACAACTAGGGTCTGTACTAGCCTACAAGTGTCTTCCTCTTTCATGCCTCGCCTTCTGTTGGAGATTCGGGCAATCATCCTCGTGATCTGTGCTGTGGTGTTCGCGAGCTGTCGGATGGTATAATCCAGACGTCGGTTACTTTGTATCCACATGCCAAGGATCTTAATCTGGGATACTTCGGGGATTTTCCTCCCCCCTATGTAGACCTCTATGGAGTTCTGCGCGTTGTGTACCCTTCTGTAGACCCTGAGCACCTCGGACTTCTCCTGGGGAGCATGCGAGTCCGCAGTGTTGGGCATATGCGCGGACCGTATCTGCTGCACTCTGCAGAAGGTCTTGCTTTTCTTCCAAGGATCCCTTGGTCACCCAGATTGTGACGTCATCTGCGTAGATGGCATGTCTGATTCCTTCAATTTTTATAGCTGCCGTGCTAAGCCCGTCATAACAATGTTGAAGAGCATAGGGGATATCACAGAGCCTTGCGGTGTTCACTTTTGAGGCGTGTTGAAGGTGTCAGTCCTGATGCCTCCTATACCAATTGTGGTGGTTCTGTTACTGAGGAAGGCTTTAACATAGTTGTGTATTCTGTGCCCGTAGCTAGGTTGCTAAGACCTTCAAGCACAGCCGTGTGACTGACATTGTCGAAGGCAGCCTTAATGTCAAGCGCGAGCAAGATATGTTCTCCGTATTTCGGGACGGCAGTGAGCACTTCCTCCTTGATCTGCAGAAGGACGTCTTGTGTTGAGAGGCGTTTTCGAAACCCAAACATAGTATGCGGCAGGAGCTCATTATCCTCCAGGTAGGTCTCCAGCCTCTGAAGCACAATTTTCTCATATACTTTTCCCAAGCATGACGTCAGCGAACTCGCTCTAAGATTGTCCAGGCTGCGTGTAACCTTTGCCGGCAAGGACAAGCCGCGCTTTGTTCACTATGACACAATGCTAATCCCCGTCCAACCTTACTACCGCACGATTCCGGCCTGCGACAAGTGTGGTGTCGTCGGCCATCGAAAGGACACTTGTCCCAACCCAGGACCGGATACTTGTGGCCTTTGTGCACAGCAGGTTCCGCTTGTGAAGGAGGGGGTGCGGGCCCCTCATGAATGTGTACCCGTGTGTTCTGTGTGTGGCGGAGCACATGCCACAAACTCACGTGCATGTACGGCCAAGTACCGTAATCCAAAGATGGCCGCCCAGCAGGGCGGAAAATCCAAAAGTGCGACCAAGAAACGTCGCCAGCTTCAGGCTCCCAGTGAGCCATCATGCAGAGACATCGCCAAAACAGACAAGACAGGCACCCCTACCGGAGGAGTCGGGAAGCAGTCGTCGACGCCACCGCCACCTCACGGCGGAACTGGAAAGCAGCCGCCAGCGAAACCAAGTGGCGAATCCAGGTCATGGGCCAAAGCCATCAAAAATGGAAACCAGGTGAGTGGCACGGGTAGGGTTGCCTCCTCGTCCCCCCCTGTCCCTCCCTCTTCGGTGCGCAACGCCGAGCAAAATATTATTTCGAACCTTCAGGCACAAATTGAAGCGCTGCAGAAAAGACTAGCAGCAGCCGAGGCAAAACAGGCTCAACTCGTGCCCCCTTCCCCTCTCCCCGCAGCAGAGGCAATGGAAAGTGAGACGGGGGCGCCGGCGACGGACGCGGTAGCTGCCCTCGAGGCTCGTATGAACACCCTTGAGGCCCGTCTGGACAGCCGCATCACTGTCCTCGAAAACCAAATCTCGGCGGCCGTAAATGCCGCGATCGCTAAAATGACAGAGGCCATCCCCACCCTCATAGCCCAACAAGTCGCCCGTTTCAACAAACGCGCCGGCCCCATTAAGGATGTGTCCGGCCGGCACCTTAAAACATCTCGACGACAGATTGAATTTGCGGATGATGACAGCTGCTCCCTCTCCGGAGTTGAGGACACCCCCCTCCCCGCGAGTGCTGGCTCAGGAGCGCCGCCACCACTACCATCAGTTAACTTCACCGACAATGGCGGGCACCCCTAGACTTCGGCAATCCCCGCGACACAATTCGGCCACCCCCATCCAAATCACCCAGTGGAACTGTCGGGGCTTTCAGGCACGCACCAAGCGCGCCAACCTCCGACTTTTCCTCACAACATTTGAAATTCTTCCTGCGGTGGTAGCCCTCCAGGAGCCAGGGAGTGCTGCCACACTCACGAATTATACTACGTTTCAGCAGGACCCATTGTCCTGCATCTGCGTGCACAAAAATTACACGGCAAGCCTAGTTGACCTCGAGCTTAAGCCAGCATTTTCGTATGTGATGGTGACACTTCTTCCGCTACGCAAACAGGACTCGCCACTACACGTGCTAAATATCTATTGCTCGCCGCGGTAGCCAACATAACATTCGCAGAAATCTTTAGCCGCGCCTTAAAGGCTGCGGGCAAGGACCCCCTGGTGATCGTAGGCGACTTTAACGCCCCCAGCACACTTGGGGGTACGTGCGTGAAGAGAAGTGGGCGTAAATTGGCGGTACTATGTCCACGCTGGGCCTAACTCTTCAACTGACCCTGCCTACCCAACTCGCGTGGGTAACTCCGTGACCCGGGACACGTGTCCGGACCTTACCCTCACCCAAAAACATTCAGTATGCGCGAGTGGGTCAACACCGAGGAAACACTTGGAAGCGACCACTGCATACTCAACGCCACATTCGCACCCATCCCTTGGCAAGACCCTACGGAGAAGCAAAATTACCGATTGGACTAATTTCGACAACTATACACCAATTCAACCTCCATTGAGCAGCAGGGTACCACGCTTGGTCCCAGCAATTGGTTTCCGCCCTTCACTCCACAGAAACGCAGGTCCACCTCTCGGAGGCGACTCCGGAGGTCGATAACCACCTCCTTCACCTTTGGGAGGCCGGCACAGCCTCGTCCGCCGATGGCGCGGCAAAAACACAATCGACAATTCAAGATTCGCATCGCCGAGCTCACCCAGCGAGCGGCTGAGTACGCGGCCCAGCTCGCCGACTCTAACTGGGTGGACACATGCAACACGGCCGCTCGACAGATGTCGAGCAGAAGACCTGGCGCCTCTTCCGCGCCTGATGCGATCCGACCCAACTCGAACAGAAAACACAAAAGCATCTCCAACGAGCGATTCACAGTTTCGATGGAGACACGGCAAAATTGGCATGGTAAACTCCTAGACCAATACCTATGCACACAGCAGGACCCCCGAGGACCCGCGTACTCGTATGCAGGCACCGAGAACGCGGAGCTGGATCAGCCGTTCCAGCTGCATGATCTGAAGGCGGCCCTAGCAAAATGAGGCGTGGAACAGCACCGGGAAGGGATAAAATCACAGTTAATTACTTGCCAATCTTCCTGACTCAGCCTACACCATTCTCCTTGCATACATAAACTCCATTTGGCTCGGGGAAACACCCCTGCCAATTGAGTGGAAAACCGCCCTGGTCACCTTCATACCCAAAGCGGGCAAAGCCATTAACACGGACAAGCTCCGCCCCATCTCTCTTACTTCTTGTGTGGGAAAATTAATGGGGACGATGGTACGCGACAGGTTGTCCGGGTTTCTGGAGACCAAAAATGCATTTGCAGACACCATGTTCGGGTTCCGCCCACACCGGTCCGCGCAGGATGTCTTGCTTCAGCTCGGTCGTGAGATCCTCGATCCGGTCGAGCACCCCCTCAATGACAAAGTTGTACTCGCTTTGGATTTGAAGGGGGCCTTTGACAACGTGACCCACGAAATTATCCTAACACACCTCTCCCAAGTGGATTGTGGCGAAAATACTTTCAACTATATTAAGCAATTCCTAACCGACCGACAATCATACATTCGGATTCAGGACACTGAACATGGCCCTTACCAATTAGGCACGCGAGGGACCCCGCAGGGAGCGGTCCTCTCGCCGCTCCTATTCAATCTGGCTATGATGAGACTCCCCGCTCAACTGGCGAAAGTCGCAGGCATCCAGCATGCGTTGTATGCCGACGACATCACCATATGGGCGTCACACGGCTCGGCAGGAGACATGGAGGCCAACCTGCAGCAAGCGGCGGACATCGTAGACAACTACGCCCGCCGCTGCGGCCTTCAATGCTCCCCATCCAAATCGGAATTCGTGCACATACGCCGCTCACCAAAGTGCACCACCAAAATTGACATTGCCCTTCATAGCGGGCCCATACCCGAACGCGACGAAATCAGAGTATTGGGGCTCTTTATCCATAAACACCGCAGAGCAGACACAACATTAGCCAAACTACGTAAGGTGGGGGACCAGGTGGGCCGCATGGTCCGCCGGGTTTCCAACAAGCGCGGGGGGCTACGATGCAAGGATGCCTTGCGGCTGGCTCATGCATTCGTAACCAGCCGAGTCCTGTACTCGGCTCCATACCTCCACCTACGCAAGTTCGACGAGAATGTACTCGAAGTCATTCTCCGCAAAATTTACAAGCGCGCCCTCGACCTTCCGGTCAACACCTCCAACCAGCGCCTCCTGGGCCTGGGAATGGTGAACACCTTCAAGGAGCTGCGAGAGGCGCATTTGACGAACCAATACACTAGACTCTCTAACACGCCGTCGGGTCGCCGCCTCCTTGCCCGAATACACATTCACCGCTCGATACGCACGGAAGAGCGCGTACAGATTCCGGAAGTCTGGAGATATGCCCTGCACGTGCGCCCTCTTCCGGCAAACATGACACGAGACGACCACAATGGCCGACGCCTCGCGCGGGCAGGAGCCTTGGCTCGTCATTATGGTCACAAACACGGAATATTCTACGTGGACGCGTCCGGCCCGCACCACGGGGGTTGGTACACGGCCGTGGTCGTCCACCAAAACATCGCAGAAAATGGACTCACCTTCCGTGCACACAACATTACACACGCGGAGGAGATCGCCATTGCGCTAGCCGCCGCAGATCAGGACTCGCGAGTCATCATCACCGACTCTAGGGGGGCCTGCCGCAATATCGAACAGGGGTGCATTCCGTACTTAGCTTACAAAATTCTGCAAAACAGCAATTACATCGGTGCCCCCGCGCACCGAACGATCATATGGGCACCGGCTCAAACGGGCCTCGAGGGCAATGAGGCGGCCGATGCCGCTGCCCGCGCGCTCACTCTCCGGGCACCACCCTCGTACCCTACCGATCCGGACCCCGAACCCAACCCCGCCTACACCTTCAAGGAGATCACACAATTCTATCAATCCGGCCATCAAATTTACCCTAAACCCTGTAAGGGTCTCACGAAGGTGGAGGAGCGAATCCTCCTTCGCCTTTATACCCGAACTCTATTGTGCCCGGCAATAGTAAAACACTTCGACCCCACTTGCACGGGGAAGTGCCCGCACTGTGAGGAAAGTTCTTCTGACATTTTCCACATGGTGTGGGCATGCCAAAAAAACCCACTTACCCCCTCTACCCAACCCTTCCCGGGAAGACTGGGAGGCAGCCCTGCTCGGCTGCTCTGACCTGACGGCCCAACGGGCCTTGGTCGAGCGGGCCCGGGCCGCGGCCGACGCCAATGGGCTCCCGTAAGAGGGAGCCCACCTAGTGTTTGTACGGGGCGGCCCCCTACGGACCGCTCCGAACTCTTCCTGTAAAAAAAATTGTTTAATAATGTTTTTCAGTCAGTCAGTCAGTGTCGATCAGCTTGAGCTGTTCATTAGGCTTCGAGCAGGATAGCGCAGCCTCCCACTGCTCCGGTGTTGGTGCTTTGTTTACTGGCACTACCTCAGATTTTTGGCAAGCTCACGTAACGTGGTACAGTGTTGGTGTTCCCCGCATAGCGGACATTTATCGTCATATGTCGTGGCATAAATTTTGCTAAGTGGGCTCAATGGGGTATGTATTAGTTTGCAGTTGTCTCCAGGCAACCGACGGCTCTCTACTAAGGTCTTTATGGGGAGGGGGATATGTCCTCCTTGAGGCTTTTTGATGTTCTAAAATTGCTCCATAACGTCTTGTGACTGTGCTCAGTTCCCCGTCGTGGTGCGCCCCCCGGTTGGCGTATGCTCGGGCGTTGGCGTCAACACGCTGGTTCCCTGTCACAGTTTCATGGCCTGGTGTCCACGTTATGAAGCATCTCCAGACCGTGATTTTCCTCGCTTTGAGGATGCGGATGGCCACAGTGGATATGCGTCCGCTGCTGTACCTTCTGCAGGCTTCTTGCGAGTCCGTAAGAATTTCTATGACCTCCTCGCCCTGATGGGAGATGGCGAGCGCGATCGCCGCTTCCTCAGCCTCGAGGATGTCGTTGCCTTTGATGGACGCGCAATTCACTTCCCTAAGCTGGTGATCAACAACGCTGGTTACTGCTCCGGAGTGTTCTTGGTATGTCGCCGCGTCGACGTATAATACATCTTTTCTTCCGGTGAAATATCTCTCATGAGCTTGCGACCGTGCCTTTCTTCTAGACTTGTGTAGTTCTGAATGCATGTTTTTCGGTATTGGGCTGATCTCAATCTTCTCTCGAATATCCTTCGGTATACACTCCGTGCTGTTAATTTCTCTGCAGACATCCCTCATGCACAGTATCTTCAGCGTGTTCCTGCCCGTCGGGGTCTGCATAAGTTTCATTTTTTGCGAGAGAAGATGGGCCTCGATGTGTTCTGGCACTGTGTTGTTGATGCCCAGTTTAAGAAATTTATCAGTCGAGGTGCTAACCGGTAGTCCGAGAGCGCATTTGTAAGCTTTCCTGAGGATTGCCTCTAACTGATCCTTTTCGTGCTCGAGCGGCGTTTGGTAGGGGACACTGTATACAATCCTACTCACAACTAGGGTCTGTACTAGCCTACAAGTGTCTTCCTCTTTCATGCCTCGCCTTCTGTTGGAGATTCGGGCAATCATCCTCGTGATCTGTGCTGTGGTGTTCGCGAGCTGTCGGATGGTATAATCCAGACGTCGGTTACTTTGTATCCACATGCCAAGGATCTTAATCTGGGATACTTCGGGGATTTTCCTCCCCCCTATGTAGACCTCTATGGAGTTCTGCGCGTTGTGTACCCTTCTGTAGACCCTGAGCACCTCGGACTTCTCCTGGGGAGCATGCAAGTCCGCAGTGTTGGGCATATGCGCGGACCGTATCTGCTGCACTCTGCAGAAGGTCTTGCTTTTCTCCCAAGGATCCCTTGGTCACCCAGATTGTGACGTCATCTGCGTAGATGGCATGTCTGATTCCTTCAATTTTTATAGCTGCTGTGCTAAGCCCGTCATAACAATGTTGAAGAGCATAGGGGATATCACAGAGCCTTGCGGTGTTCACTTTGAGGCGTGTTGAAAGTGTCAGTCCTGATGCCTCCTATACCAATTGTGGGGGTTGTGTTACTGAGGAAGGCTTTAACATAGTTGTGTATTCTGTGCCCGCAGCTAGGTTGCTAAGACCTTCCAGCACAGCCGTGTGACTGACATTGTCGAAGGCAGCCTTATGTTCAAGCGCGAGCAAGATATGTTCTCCGTATTCGGGACGGCAGTGAGCACTCCTCCTTGTCTGCAGAAGGACGTCTTGTGTTGAGAGGCGTTTTCGAAACCCAAACATAGTATGCGGCAGGAGCTCATTATCCTCCAGGTGGGTCTCCAGCCTCTGAAGCACAATTTTCTCATATACTTTACCAAGCATGACGTCAGCGAAATCGCTCTAAGATTGTCCAGGCGGGGGTCTTTCCGGACTTTGGAATCATCACTATTTCTGCATGTCTCCAGTCGTCCGGATGGTCCCACGTTCTCAGTGTTTATTGATGAATTCTGTGAATCTTTTGATTGACCTTTCGTCTAGGTTCGTTATTGCATTGGTGATGCCATCCTTGCCTGGGGTGGTGTTCCTGTGGCGGGAATCATGGCGTGCATGACTTCCTCTGTGGTGATAGGCTGATCTAAAGCGGGTTTTCCTTGCCCGGTATGCCAAGCTGCAGCTATCGTCGGTGCCTCCCAATATAGCGCTGCTTGATCTTCTCTAGGATTTCCCGGTCTGTGCCTTGAATTGGTGCGCGCGATTCGTTGGGTGTCTTGCAATTTTCAGACTTGGTCATAGTTGGGTCGATAAGA
This sequence comes from Hyalomma asiaticum, assembly GCA_013339685.2. Taxonomy (NCBI): domain Eukaryota; kingdom Metazoa; phylum Arthropoda; class Arachnida; order Ixodida; family Ixodidae; genus Hyalomma; species Hyalomma asiaticum. The sequence continues at coordinate 1,748 of JABSTT010003649.1, read as the reverse complement.
GCCCTTAGCATGCCATGTTTTTTTCAGCGAGGGTACTTTTATAGCTCGTTGCATTTTTGGTTCAATTGCGCCTTGAGAGCTCTGTCGCATACTCTCAGCTTTCTGGTGATCTCGGAAATCTTAAGTCTGAGCTTCCTGTTGTACTTCTGCCGTTTCCACCTTCTTAGTAACCCCCGTCGAGCGTCCCGTAGGTGTAATAGATGTTTGTCCACCTCGGGTGTGCTGGTTGTGAGGGTTACCTCTCGGGTTAGCCTTTTCCAGTCCGCCTTGATTCCTGTGACCGAGCTCTCAATGTCTGTGACCTCAGTATCTTCGGACTCCACCCTAGTTTTTCTATATGCCTCCCAATCGGTAAGTCTGGCCTGGCCGTGTCTCTTTCTGATGGGGAGTGTTTCTATCTGGATGCGCAAGATACAGTGGTCACTGCCAAGCGTTTCCCCTTCGTTTTCCCATCGAGCCTCCCGTACTCCTCTTACGAATGCCAAGTCGGAGCACGAATCTCGGCTTATACTATTTCCCACTCGCGTGGGTCGCGTGGGGTCTGTGATGAGACTGAGCTTTCTGCGATCAGCTTCCCTGGCAAGATCCTTGCCTTTCTGAGTTTCCTTAAGGTACCCCCAGCTCTTGTGCCATGCATTAAAATCGCCTAAGATGACAAGGCCCTTCTTTCCTGCTGCTTGCTGCCCTTACCCAGCAAGTAGTTGAAGTTGGCTTTCCTCTGGCTGGGCGGGCTGTAAATATTAAGGACAAATATGCTTTCTTGGCTTCTTTTTTGGGTGTTGATTTCAATGAAAACGTGGTCAATATCCGTTGCGTCGATGTCGTGTCTGATTGCGGTCACTGCCTTGTGAACCAGCGTCGCGACCTTACTCTGCCCGGTCCCCTCATAGACTGAGTAGCCAGCGAGAGCGGGTGAGCAGCCGGTTTCCTGCAGAGCGATTATGTCTGGCAGAACTCCGCAGTTAATGTGTTGTTTAAGAAGAGCTTGCTTTCTGCGGATCCCACGGCAGTTACACTTCCATATTTCTAGGGTTTCTAACTTGTTCGAGTATTTAGGGTTGCTCGCCATGCTCGTTTGATGGCCTAGTATAGGGTTTAGCTCTGGATTTCATGGCCGTAAATTGTACTAGACGTTCTCTATCCCTACGCGCCTCATCTTGGATGTTAGAGACGAGGTTGCTTAGGTTCGTTAGTGCATTGTTCATGGCAGTCATGGCATCTGAGAATTCCTGGCGCCCTATGGTGGTTGACTGATTTTCGTTAGATTGCGAGTTTGAGATTGCCTGTCCAGTTCTCTGGGCCTTGAGTTCAGCTATGAGATCGTTTAGTTTCTAAGTTCAGCATTCTCCGCCCTCAGCGTCTGAATAGTTGGCCTTAGCTCATTTACATCGTCGTTAGATTGCCAGTTATCACTACGGGTGTTACCTATCTGCGTGTTTGGAGCAGTGGGAGAGGCAAAAAAAAGATGCGCTTTCCAGCTCACCTTACTGTTTTCTTCCTTCTTGGTTATGGGCGTCTTTGGCTGTTTCTTCTTTGTTTCTGGAACCTGGACCTGGACGCGGATCTCGACCTCGACCGCGTTCTCGAAGTAGATCGGGACCTGGATGTTGAACTGGAGTCCTCGCTGAACCAGCGTTTCCGGGAGTATATAGCCTGGAGTCAGGGCCACCTACTGAGAAAACTACGCACGAAGCCACAGCAGCAGTTACGATCAGCCCATATCTATTGCCAGCCGAGAATAAAATCAT
>JABSTT010003648.1:0-29153 GCA_013339685.2 Hyalomma asiaticum | reverse complement strand
GCAGCCATGGAGCGAGAAACATTATTTTACTGGCGAGCGTATATGCTTCATTAGCCAAAACCAACGCGGTGATGTGTGAAGCGAAGTGAGGGTGAACACAAACTGGCCGAAGTAAGCAGGTATGCGCCACCGAAGTATGTGGGTAGGAACTGAAGCGTAGTGGATCAATAATGAATACAAAGATAATAAGGTGAATGAAATTAGAAATAATGCGAATTTAGCGTGAATTATACTGAATTACAGATCAAGTGAAGGTGCACGAGACTGAAGCTGTCAAAGAATAAAACGGGTGTCTCGTGACAACATAGCCGTTTTCTTAAGTGTCAGGTAAAGGTGCTCTTAGGGTTAGGAAACCGCTCTTTGTAGGGTTAGCTCAAGGCACTGTCAAGCCGGCCGGAACGTTATGGGCAATCTCGTGATCTTCAAGAAACCTGCACACTTACACGCAGTCAAGGCAGGTTAACGTTCTCTACGCGCAGTGCAGAAGGCGATAGTACGAACGCACTTGCGAGAACACGACCGCTTTCGCTCACTGAACGTCGCTGTATCATTTATTTTTGCTCCCACGGACAATGAACGCACACCGCAAAGGCCTACGCCTCTGTCGGTGCGCACTGTTTGTTCTGACGTTATCTGATTCTCACGCGTGTCGTCGCTTACGGGAATATCTACGCCCTGGCATTCCTGCCCCGTGTTTTGAACCAACAGCGAAGCTTCCTTGCTGAACTACGTGCGCATGTATACAAAAGAACTGTGCGCACGTACCTAACAATCGGGCCGTATTTTTCAAACCATTCCACGGCTTTGTCCAAAGGAATGCCACCTGCAGACAGATTAAACCTCCCAAGAAAAAACCGAGACCACGGACCGGGCGGTGCTTTCCTCTTGTGAACATTGCTCCAAAACCAGAGCAACACTCCCAGTAGCGTCGCCGCAAATAAGGTGAATGCTAGGACGTACAACAATGTAGTATCGCGGAAAGGCGCAGTCTGGAAAATAAAAGCAAACGAACAGCGCGTGTTCCCTATAGAATCCCAAAGGTATAGCATTGGATCTATGATTGATATCTATATCGTACATGATATATCACATAACACTGGTGGAAAGATATATCAAGGGCAGGAATGTTTTCATGTCTATCGTTGCAAATTAAGTGTTCAGGTGATGTACTTAAAGTTGAGCAGTGACGACAATGGGCTCCTGAATTGTGTAAACCGACTCATTACTATACTCTCTCTGTCATGCATTAACTGTCAAAATGTTTGAAAGTATTTCTCCTTTGCCACACTTGTATGTGAATGATAAGGAAAGCAGGTCCATGTTTCCGTTAGTACTGTCAGGGAAAATAAAAGCTTAGTGCGATTTAGGGTGCTTGGGTTAAGGAAAAGCAGCATAACGCGCGCCCAGCAGTGTTCTTGAAGGTGAAGTTTATATAGAAAAACCTGCCTACCACCTGGAATGTGTATACATGGTGATCAGTAATGTTTATAATGAACCACCCTAGTATTGTTCAAGGAAACCACGTTTTTTGATAGAGTTCTTGTGGAAACGTGCTCCTTCAGGAGAGTTGAGGGAGCGGCAATGATGACCTTGTCTTACTATGCCGGTGAAAAGGGGCTTACTAAATTTGCTTTACAGCGCCACCATATGGACGTCACTGTGGACTCATGGCCAGACTATTAAACAGCACTAAACAACGGTATTCAAGTTAAAGCAATGTCATAGGCTTAAGGAGTCTTAACGAAGGAACGCTAGAGCATTTAATCGTACGTGTCATTTCGCATGAACCCAGGTGACGAAAAATTGCAACAATCGTGGAATGTTTAAAGCTGGGACGATAAATATAGTTTGTTTGTTTACCACGTTTGGAGTAAGAAAAAAGACATTAAAAGATTTGGTGAACTGCTAATAGCGACCTGCGCTCCCTGGTCGATTTGTCTTCTTTTTTGTTCAACAATTTACAAGATAATTTATAACATTATTCGCTAAACTAAAAAAAAATCCCACATATAGTGGCAGAGTCATTCACAGCAGCTAACTTTCGTGCTGACTAACTTTGACTATTTAGCAACACATTTATTGTTTAATGTGATTTATTCTAGAGCTGTGCGTCTGAAACTTTGTACGTTCCACGGAACCAGTGTTTTACAGCAGCTCCCGTAACATCTTAACTTAATTGCCGCATGAACGTAGATGGTTCTGCACTGAAAGTGATCATGACGAGTATAGAATTAACCCCCATTGGGACACGCAGAACAAGGACTTAACAGTGGTTGCAAAAGCACATAGGCTTATGCAGAAGAACAATGTAGCGTTCGCTGAGCAGTTGGAATAATAGAGCAAAGGTGGCCGCAGATAGCTTCCGCACACAAAACGGTGCGTAGAACATTTTTACAGCTTAGGGTTGGTGCCGGGCGTCGTGCAGTTAATGTAGGAGTGATTCATATCAAAAATAAAATGTGAACAATATAATCAAGTGAGGATTAAAGTGAACCAAAGAGGTATTAGGTTCCGCAAAGGTGACTTGGTGTTAATCGTATAGAAATAATGTATACGAAATGGTGATGGAAGAGATTAAAAATTGCCCTAAGTAAAGTGAAGGTAAGATCAACTTAAGCGTCATATGCAGGTGACCAGAGGGGTGCCCAGAAGTACTTCTGACCAGAAGTGCGGCCGTATATCGGGTCGAGTCGACGGGAAACTTTACAGCGGTGCGTCGATCCTACCACCACAGCTTCGTTGGACTTCGTTCTTCCCAAAGTGAAAGCGCACTGAATTTTCGAATATTTTTGTAAATGTATAAAAAAATAACTGTGCACACGTACCTAACAATCGGGCCGTATTTTTCAAACCATTGCATGGCTTTGTCCAAAGGAATGCCACCTGCGGACAGATTAAACCTCCCAAGAAAAAACCGGGACCACGGACCGGGCGGTGCTTTCCTCTTGTGAACATTGCTCCAAAACCAGTGCAAGGCTCCCAGTAGCGTCGCCGCAAATAAGGTGAATGCTAGGACGTACAACAATGTCGTATCGCAGAAAGGCGCAATCTGGAAAATAAAAGCAAAATAAGCAGCGCGTGTTCCTAATAGGAATCCCAAGGCATAGCACTGGACCTATGATTGAATATCTATATTGTACACGATATATCACATAACACCGGTGGAAAGATATATCAAGGGCGAGAATGTTTTCATATCTATCGTTGCAGACTTAAGAGTTCAGGTGATTTGCTTAAATTTGAGCAGTGACGACAATGGGGCTCCTGATTTGTGTAAACCGACTAATTACTATACTCTCTCTGTCATGCAATAACTGTCAAAATATTTGAAAGTATTTCGCTTTTGCCATACTTATATCTGAAGGATAAAGAAAGCAGGTCCATGTCTCCGTTTGCACTGGCAGAGAAAACAAAAGCTCAGTGCGATTTAGGGTGCTTAGGTTAAAGGAAAAGCAGCATAACGCGCGCCCAGCAGTGTTCTTGAAGGTGAAGTTTATATAGAAAAACCTGCCTACCACCTGAAATGTGTGTACATGGTGATCAGTAATGTTTGTAATGAACCACCCTAGTATTGTTCAAGGAAACCATGTTTTCTGATATAGTTCTTGTGGAAACGTGCTCCTTCAGAAGAGTTGAGGGAGAGGCAAATCATGACCTTGTCTTACTATGCCGGTGAAAAGGGCTTACTAATTTGCTTTACAGCGCCACCAAATGGACGTCACTGTGGACTCATGGCCAGACTATTAAACAGCACTAAACAACGGTATTCAAGTTAAAGCAATGTCATAGGCTTTAGAAGTCTTAACGAAGGAACACTGGAGTACTTAATCGTACGTGTCATTACGCATGAACCCAAGTGACGAAAAATTGCAAGAATCGTGGAATGTTTAAAGCTGGGACGATAAATATAGTTTGTTCACCACGTTTGAAGTCAGAAAAACGACATTTAAAGATTTGGCCAACTGCTAACATCGACCTGCGCGCCATTGTCAACTTGCGTTTAACTAACTAGCATAAAATACCAGGGTACCTTTTGGTACGTAAGGTACTTTTACAGCGCTTTATTGTTTCGGAGTATATCAGCGCACTTGGAGGCTGGTGTACTGCACGCCTTTAACAGGCACCCGCCGCGTTCTGCCCTGCCATTCCAAGCCGCATCCCTGTGCACGATCTCTTCGGTTAGCATTGCAGCCGACAGACCCGAATGTAACAACTAATATTCCTTCCTGATAGTTGTTAGAATACGTTAATCTTGTTTTACGCTTTGATATTTTGCCAGTGAAGTTACCATATAACAATCCAGTCTGAACGGTGTCTCACCAAGAGTAATGTACTATCGTGAGCAATGTGCAAGGGAACACAGGAACGCATGGCAAACAGCCCGAAACCCAGGTATCGGTGATACGTGGTGGCAGACGTCGGAAACAAAGTGGGGAGGGGAAAGCTGTTCTAACAACTGTTGGCACTCCTGCCATGCGTTTGTGTGCACAAAGTGCAAGACTTGGCATTGTACCATGCGCTTGTGCGAAGAAAAAAAAAGAATAAAAAGAAGAATAAACGGAACGCTGCATGTTACTGCGACAATTACCGCGTCTTATCTAATATTGGACGACACCGTGTTATCGGTGAAACGGCGTAAGGTGCTGCTTTGTAGGAGCGTCAGCGTGGCGGGTGTACCAACAGTTAGTAGAAGAGCGGCCTCCTTTCCACTTGGGTTTTCACAGCGCCATCCGCGTACCGCTCCACGTCGATATCGAGGCTGTTTGCCACGCGTTGCTGTGTTCCCTTTCATATTGATCACGATAGTACTTTGCGCTGAGAGCTTACGAGTTCATTTTCCTAAAGTAATTATGCCTTACACAACGTCCTCTCTGAAAGCGCAATCGGGTTTTGATATTCAATACTCGATTCGATATTCCATCCTAAGTATTGCTATTCGATATGTATTTGTAACATTCGATATTAGCACGCACATATTCCTAACACACTTCTCCCTTGTGCGTTATACTCTCACTCCACATGGTCACCAACTCGCACCTGTTTGGGATATACCTGCCCTTTGGTAAAGAAATGCGGAGAAAAACAACAAATCCGAGGGGACACTTAAATCAGAGATTCGATCTGAGGACACTTTCCAAGACTCTAGACCTCTGCTTTTACAGGTAATACTTGAAGCGCAACTACAAGTGTACGGCACATTTTCCCATGCGGAGTAAGCAACTCTTCAAGAATTAGACAATACTTAATCGTAACGATACTCAGAGTCAGGTTTTGACAGTGGAAGTTGTTTTAACGGATGCGAAAGCACGCGCCGTCAGAGAAGCCTGACGTCGAACGCCAATGCGAAATTATTATAAGAGAGCGAAGAAAACAGAGCGCTTTGCAGAACCGCCATTTGACTTATGAGCAACACACAGGAGATACCGGATTTACAAATAGAGCAGGTAAGGTTATACGGGGTAGTCACGTGACTTACCTTTCGCAAACCACTCATGGTCTGCATTTTAGAACGCAATTTTCCGAGAACTTTGGCCTGAGAAGCAGAAACAAGAAACTGTATCGCGGTTTTTCCCCTACTACCTCTGGTTATTCTCTGACGTCTGTAAATCCGAAAAGTCAGAAATGTGAAAAACTCCTCGCTCAATGAATTGCGCCGCTGGGGCAATAAGTAGCAAAGCACGCAACATTGTGAGAGCCCGTACCTGTGATGTCTGAACGTGAATTCCCATCAGAGGCATGTTGCTCGATCCTCTCGCAGCACCAGTTGCTGGGCAAAAGGAGGATACATTTCTCATCGCCTGCGTATTTACAGCTACACTGTAGAAGTGAAATGCGTACGTCATTCGTGTGACTGTGAATTGTGACAGTGAAGCTGTGCCTGCACGTTACCCGGCTGCCTCGGGTGTACATGCCACGGTAATTCTAAATAAAATTTATGATAAGCACGCTGTTATACTCCACCTGTTATTTTTCGGCTAACGTTACTGTACCCCTAGAAACAAAAGATACGTTGTATAGTACAACACAACACATGTGGCCCGTATAATACGTTTCTGCGTAACACCAACTGCATGGTGCCCCACTCCACCTGTGATAAAGCGATCTAGCCCCGGAAGTTGTAGAACGTCAGCAACAACAACAGCAAAAAAAAAAAAAAAAATCGGATAAGCGAGGGCCTTGTTTCTGCAGTACAGTTGTTACCACACGTCTATTTTCAACTATAGAAAGCTGGTTGTGAAACATGAACGAAGGCGCGCAAGCTGTACACGAAAACCAGAAGCACGAAATCATAAAATAATGAGGACGGTTTCCATAGTGCAGATGCGGCATCGCCCCGCCACGTGGTCTTGGGGGTATGGCACTCGGATGCTGATTCGATGGTCGCGGGACTGAATCCCGACGGCGGCAGCTACATTTTGATGGAGGCGAAATGTTGAGGCTCGTGTACTGTGCGATGTCAGTTCACATTCAAGAACCCAAGGTGGTCAAACTTGCCCGAGTCCTCCACTTCGGCGTCTGTCATAATCATATGGCGGTTTCGGGACGTGAAATCCCAGATATAAAAAGGAAAATTAGCATCCACCCGTTTGTAGCACAAGGCTACAAGGAAATCCTTGCGGATTTCTCAGAAATGAAAGCTTCCTAGTTGCCGAAACATTCGTCCTGGTCTGGGTTTGAACCCAGGAACGACGCCTGTCCGGGGCGCTCGCTCTGCCAAATGAGCTAAACAGGGGGCTAGCGATTGATAGGGCGAGGGCGAATCCATCGACAACTTGAAGCACGTGGCATGAATATGGCAAATGAGTTCTGCGGAAACCCGCAAGCTGGAGTAACGTTTTATGAAAGGGAAAATTAGCATCCACCCGTTCGCAGCACAAGGCTACAAGCGGTAGATATACAAGGCTACAAGAGGTCCCATTGATAAGCGGAAAACGGAGCTCGGCGCACAATGACAGCGCGCCCTCCTGCCGACTACGGCCCCCTCACTGTATGCACTGTACAGAGCAAAGAACGGAGTGTCGTATCGCCGGAGGCTCTAGTTTCGATTCCCATCTCGGTCCATATTCCTCTCCGGCTCGTTTCACTTTCTCCCTCTGTCCTTATGCTTCGTAATGCTGCCGCCATTTTCCGTTCACGGACAACTCCACCAGTAGATTTATTATTTTTTTGTTTTTTTAGCGACTGGTCCTCCTCAGCACTATCACTCGAACATGAACTATTTGGCTTAGTTCATTCTCCTGCCTCGCGTCCCATGCTTGACCCTCGGAATCTCACAAGACGCACCGGCCATAAAAAAAAGAAAAAAAAACCTATGCAATGTTGTCATGTTAATTACTTCGTGGTGATTCAGCATTTTCCGATCAGGGGAATTGTTATAGATTTGGAATATGCTTTGCATAGGCAAGGAATGTCGCAACTATCACCTGAGAAAAAAACGGCCGCACAGTCCTGTTTCAGTGTGTTGTCGTGGTAGAGCGCTGTGGTGTCACAGTGCGAAGTGTGCGTGGGTCGTGTGTGCGAGTCCCGCGCCTTAACTTTTTAAAGATATTTTTCTCTTTTTTGTTACATTGGTATGTGCGATTTTTATATATTAACGTAATGCGCGTAATCACAGTTCAAACTAGAAGGGCCGTTTTCGTCCAGTAACCAATGCCGCGGTATCAGAATGCCAGCATCCAGTACGCAGCGTCCAGTGTGCCAGCCACCCAGTGCCCAGCGTTGTGACGCAGCATACTGGTCCAATAAACAGGTATGGCACTGTCCAGCGCCGCTGGGTTTTCCAATAGGGTGCACGTTATACAAGGACCATCATTGCAACTGCTGTTGCGATGGGTTTTTTACCAGATCTGATACCCTGGGGGGAGCCACCGTAGTACCGGTAGCGTGCTTGCTTGGCACCTCAAGGGTTCATGTTCGGTACCTATCTACCATTTGGTAAGTTCCATTTCTGCTTGTTATGTCTACATTTTAAATGCAAGCTACGAAAAAAGATGCTCATTTCTAGCTTTAAGAGCGGAGCTCTTTCAGGCGGCCGTTCGGTGGCAACAGCGAACAGAAAAAATGTGAAGCAGTGCATCGTGTGAGGTGCAGGAAACTTCGTGCGCCATTGGAAGTTGAGAGTTCGATCTCCGCAGCCACGCATTTCATGTCTGTTTGCATCAGCCACGACTTTTCTTATGTAGATTTAGTTGGTACTTGATTGACATAGGCTCTATAAAATTCAAACCACTGTGGCGCATATCCGCGTACTGTGGGCGGAGCACTAGGTGTATGAGCTATATGTGATGGCAGTATTGTCAATCGTGACGTACATGACGAGTATCTCACGCCCGTGATACAAAGATCAGTCATTCACTGATGTTCGTCACACATTTGCACCCTGCCTCCCAAATATTGAGGTATACGAGGAGAACGAGGGTGACCAGGACAGCACCAAGAATTAGATAGATAGATAGATAGATAGATAGATAGATAGATAGATAGATAGATAGATAGATAGATAGATAGATAGATAGATAGATAGATAGATAGATAGATTCTGTTTCAGTAGTTTCATGCAGCAGAGCCAAGTCCACAAGGCCATCGAACGCAGAATTCTTACGGGGCGAGACGAAATGTCATTGTTCGGACACGCTCCTGCGAGCCCACTCCGTTGTCCTCCAAGGTGGCTCCTGCCACTGCAGCGTCCATCATTGGCAGATACGTTTAACACGTGTTTTCCCTCGTGATTAGCCGATGTGGTCTCTAGCTTCCGCAGTGCTGCACGGAACTCCTGAAACAGAAGATAGATAGATAGATAGATAGATAGATAGATAGATAGATAGATAGATAGATAGATAGATAGATAGATAGATAGATAGATAGATCCCAAGTTCGCCAAGATAGATAGTGACCCAAGTTCGCCAAGAAATGCTTCGCTTTTAAAACAAGAACAAAGGCGATGAAACATAACGAAAGGCTGGTGCTAGCGCGGCTATAGTGCCATCGCTCTATATCAGACACGTACAACAATCTCGCTTACATCAAGCCCGGTGAAAAGCGAGACGCGTAGAGTCACGGGTCTCGTGGATGCCATTATTATTGGCCTGGAAGTCGACCTCTCCAGCAGTCTACTTCCTCTCCTCTACCTAAAACTGGCCATAATTCAGTTGGTTTCAAATTTTGTAGCCTCAACTTCTTGAATTTGTTCAAGGTTTTGTGAGTTTTTTGGATTTCGGCCGTCAAGTATTCGATCTGCATTGATCGGGCCGTTGTCTAACTTAAAAAACACAATAATCTACTGCTCCAAATAGTTGGGTAATGAGAATGTCGTGACCTATCTCAGATGTATACTTCTGTGCTCAAAAGAATGTCTAGCAAACGCAATGTTGCCTCCGGCATTTTTGTATGCTCAAGACATGTTAGACTCATTTGATGAAGAATACAGCATAATTATATGCCTTAAAGAGAGGCACCCAGGGCCGGACTTAAGGATATCTTCATTTATAAAGGGATTATGATAATAACCATCCATCGCAGTTGTAAGTACGACGGCGCAGGGACTGCACGATGTGGTGGCACTGTTCAATTGACCGACGGCGTGCGGGTGTTACTTCCTGGGACGGCTCAAGAAGAACGCAGAAAATCTTCGCAATAAAAGTTTCCTTTTTTTCCTATCGGGAACACGCACCACTGAGCAGCGGAGCTATGGCCGCTTATAAAAGCAATGCTAAATTGAAGCAGCCTCGCTAACGGGGGAAACACTGGAGATAGAGCGGCACTATTGGCGTCAGGCGTCACCTTGCTTAGCAGTCACCTAACTACAGCGGAGCGGAGCGCCTTGCTGACACACGGCACCGGGTGCCACGTCATGTATCGTGTATAAGAGTTGTTTTCACATCATGTACTCTCTTTTTCGTCCATTTCTTGATACTCTATTATTACTCCTAACACCACTATCATCATATAACTATCATTCAACGCTATCATTGTCGCTATCACTATATTGTAGCAGTAGGCTGTTGGCCATGATGTAAGGGGTGAGTAGCGGACAAGCGCTGGTCAGCGCGGGTCAGCGTTTTCCTTCTGCACAAATTGCAGGGACTTTCTTTCTCGTAGTTGGTCGAAGGCAACCGCGGGTGCCCTCTGCGCAGCCCTAGACTTGTGTTTCTTTCTCTCTCCTTCGTTCTATCTTTCGCTCTCTTCCTCCATTGATCTCATTTGCTCTTTCTATTATCGTTACATTCGTGGGCCTGCGCAATGCATGTTCTGCGAGCGCGAGTGTATAGCCTAGTAGCTATGGCGCTCACCTTGGCAGCGTGGGTACCCTGGTTAGAATTCCGCCTCGCCAAGAAAGTTTGCTCTTACATTTTCCTATTTGTCGAAAGTGCACATTACTATTCCATCTTTGTCCCGCCACAGTGGTCTAGAGGCTGTTGTGGTACTCGGCTCTATTTCGTGTACTGTGCGATGTCAGTGCACGATAAAGAGCCTCAGGTGGTCGTAATTTCCCGAGCTCCTCACTGCGGCGTTTGTCAAATTGAAATCGTTTGTTTTGTGAGGTAACACTCCAGAAACGAATCAAATATTTTATCTTTCTCTCCATACTTGGCTATGCTCCACTCCCACTCTCTTCCAACACACGCTCTCCAGGCTCGGCTACGCATACGGCAAACCAACATCGACTTAAACAGCTGCGCTCTAAACGCAGATGACTGCTTCCTGCGTGTCCTATAGTTACATTTGTTTGCTGGGAGTTTAATAACGAAGGCCATACAGCTAGCTGTGGCGGAGGCACGATTTACAATGGCGCGGTTACAATGATATGGTATTGCAAAAGATCGGCTGCAAACGCCTTAATACTCTATACTATGACGTCACTGGCCCATCCATTGCAGAATTGAGAAGGAGCAAAAAGTGCTATTTCCTTTAAGTGGACTCATATATACAGTGAGCAATAACTGTGCGCTCTCACAAGACCCCCAGTAGTCTACCTAGACGGTCATAGCGACTGTATTTATATCTTTAATTTTCTTTCCTTTACCTTAATTCACAATGCTTCCGGTAATTCACGTACTTGGAGTTAATGTAGTGTACTTATACAGGAACTGCAGTATTTGTGATTGATCTTATGTTTATTTAGTTTGTTTCGATACTATTGCTCGTTTAGCTGTTAAAGAATATGAAATTGCGGTGCGGCTTTCCCCGTCAAAGTCATCTTAGCATAGGACTACGCGCTTTCATCACTGATCATTCACGAACGAACGATAGGCGAGACGCACGCCGACGGAGAGTACTGTACACGCTACAAGAGAAGGTAACGTGTGGCCCCATATTTCCTCCTATCGGCTGCGGTTCTCGTGCGCCATCTAACACTCAGTCGTATAGCGTATTTGAGAGCGCTAATGTCACGTCGCGCGAGCGCCTATTTTTGCGGTACATCTTTCATATTTCACATTACTTCTCAGAGGCTTAGAAAAATTGAAACTACTTCACCTGTTGTTGCCAAAATACGTGGTCTCGACACTAACTAACATGGTCTACAATTTACCCATTCAACAATGCGTTTATAGCAACCACTTAAGAATGGCTTAATTGCTATTTATTAATTAATCGTTTCACTTCGTTGAACAATATAGTACGCGATGGACAAGACCACAGTACGCAACGCTAAAGGGCTTGCACCCTCATAACGCGCACGTGGGCTGCAGTTTTTTGCTAGCGCAACACATAATGAAAAAGATGGCACGCACAGTAGAAGACAGATGTTGGTGCGTGTCCCGCCTTTTTCTTTACGTGTTGCGCGAGGAAAAACTGCTGTTTCAGAATAGCAACTCGCCCGGTCAGCAACCCTTTTTGCGCACGTGGGCTTTTTTGAGCACTGGCGCAGTTTTAAACATCCTCTACATATGAGGCAGGATAGTTCGGCGAGGTCTGGTGTGTTGAAATTTTTTTTTTCAATACTACCAGCTGCTTCCTTTTTCAAGGGGATGTCTATCTTCGCCATAATATAAATGTCTGCTCAGCCTTGTCCTACGTAGGCGAGTAGACCTGCTGTTATGGTTAAGAGGAATAGTATATAATATTGGAGGAAGGAGTACCGCATTTGGGATCAGAAAAATGAAATCGTAAGTATTTGCAGCTTCAGCGGCCTGGTATCATTGCATTTCTATTTGAACTCCGACAAGGTCGGGACAAAAAAAGAAAGAAAAAGGGAAGCCATGAGTTTGACGAATGCTTATAACACCGGATGAGGTTAAGCGTCAGGACTTGGCGGTATTTCGCTCAAATTTATGGCTCAGTGCTACATGATTGAGAAGCGAGGTGTAATGTCACTGTTGTAGAGAGCAAAGATAGAGTGCATACTTTCATCTCTTCGAGTTATGGTAAGAAAGACCATCCTCCTTTGGTTGGAAACCACCCATCACTTCTTCGTTTGTCCCTCAGAACCAGGCTTCGATTCTGTTACGAAATTTCTGCTAAAAGCACCTGTAGTTAGTTTTTTGGAGTGTAGGGAAGAATGACTGTACACCGGCTTATCCTAGTTTTTTTGGAGTGTAGGGAAGGATAACTGTATAGTGGCTTATCCACTCCAGTACTGTCTAGGGGCCAGTCTCTACAGCGCATTTTTCTTTATTGAAATGGCGAATAGGAGAGGTTGGTGCCTTTAGCACGGCACCGGCTACTCCTTCTCGCTTAGCAATCCTAGCAAAAGTTCAATAAGGAAGTAGAAAAGAACCGCAAGAAAAAAAAAAAAGAGTTTCACAAGACATACACCTTAGTAACACTAAAAGAGCCGGCGCTATATACAGTTCGACAGTGCATGGGTCAGAGTTCCGTACCGACTTTCACACAGGTAGCGTGTGCTAGCACTACGCCGCTCGCGCTCGGTGTGTGTGAGCGGATCCAGCGGCTGGCCGTAACGCAAGCGCAGAGTAAATGCCTTTACAAGAGCGACTAATGGAAGTGTACGGGTGCGAAATACGGCAATGTTTTTCAAATGTTCATTTCATATGTCTTCCCTGTTACCCACGATTTAATTTTCAAGCATCTTAGTTCCGACCGCGTGACAAAACGTCTGGAAACATTATATCATCTCTCAGCAGAAGGGTAGTTCGTGAGTGATACATCTATACAAAACCGGCAAGAGCCTAACAATAATTAGAGACATAGCATGGATTGAAAAGTGAAACATAAAAATTGCTAAGTTATAGTAATATAACTAGGAAACAAGACGGGTTTCATTTACTTAAGCATGGTAAAATAATATGAAAACAAATAAACATATGTCTTCAATTGTGCACTTCAGGTTGCGCGCGTGGGACAATTCTGTTGTGCAAGCTCGGCTGAAGGTGAATTTTTTTTAGCCAGTGGGAAACGCTCTTGGGAGGGGGGCTTCGTTATTCCTTACGTGGTGTGCTGCTCTCTAATTTTATGAACAGAAATTCCGCTATTTCCAGGCCCTATACGTTCCTCGCTGGCGGTATGCTCTATTTTTAAGATCTAAAAGAACTTGTTGTTGGGCTAGTTGGTAGAACATATCTAAACCTTATTCTGAGCGCAACCACACGACACATCCACACACACACACACACACACACACACACACACCCAGGCATCAACCACGCACAGCGCTCACTTCCAACTGAATTTATTGAACGCACGAAGGCTGAATATATACATGTGGCACATGCACGCATACATCATGTGAAGCCAACACACACAATCAACATATACATTTTCTTCTTGCTCTTTCTATCTTATAGTCTTGATCTTATGAACTGCAGTTCACTAGGAAACAGAGATAGCGACGGGGTGCTTACACAGTGACCCTTATCTTTTTCAATGTAGAAAGCCTCTAACACTTCACGTGCAGTTTTTCTTTTGCTTCTGCCCAGAATCTTAGTCTCGGAGAATCCTGCGTCACAGCCACACATTATACAATGCGCAACCAGGTGCGCATACTTATCATCTCGTTTGATTAATTTGTGGGCGTGTTCCCTTAACCGGTCATTAACACACCTTTCGGTTTTACCGATGTACACCTGGCCGCAGGAAAGGGGTATCGAGTATACGACCCCCGTGGAACACTTTTTAAGAAAAGGCCTCTCATGCTTCTTCTCGCAGTCGCGCTTTTTGCTCAGGCAAATGCGTTGGCACAACTTCCCGATTTTCTCGGGCGCCGAAAAGACCATCGGTACACCGTGCCTACCCGCGACTTTCTCGAGGTTGTGCGAGAGTTTATGGATATATGGCACAACTTGTGGCCTAATCCTTGAGGGCTCGGTAGCAGTCGACGCTTCCCTTGTTCCACGTTTTAACTTCTGCAGCAGTGATTCAACAACGGCTGTGATGACCGATCGAGGGAAGCCTGCAGCCTCTAATCGGCTAACCTGATTGTGAAAACTACGTTCCATGCTGTGTGGGCAGGACCTCCTCAGCGCCGATTCCAAGCAGAGAGAGGCTACGCCCCTCTTGACAATCTTTGAGTGGGCAGAGTCGTACGGCAACAGCTCCTTCTTAGCACGGGGATGATAAAAGCAGCAAAAGTGCTCATCGTTCCACGTGAGGTTCAAATCTAAAAATTGCAGACAAGCTTCTTGCGGTATTTCGACCGTGAAAGATAGGCCTCGTCCTAGTCTTTTAAAGACGTTTAAAATAGCTTCAGGGGATATAAGGTCTCCCTGTAAAAGAATTCAAAATCGTCTACGTATCTAAAAACTTTCACAACGTCCCCCCCCCCCCCCCCTTTAAAAGCATTATCCAAGTCCCCATCTACTTCAGCTAAAAAGATATCGCAGAGAACCGGCGCGACACACGAACCAATGCAGATTCCCTGTCGTTGAAGGTAGGGCTTTTCGTCAAAAGTTATAAAAGTAACACTGAGGTAAAATTCTAAAAGCGATAAGAAATTGTCAACGGTAATTCCTGAGTGATTGATAAAAGGAACGTCGCCATTCTTTTCGATGCAGGATTTTACAGATGCGAGAAGCTTGTCATGCGGAACAGAATAATACAAGTCTACTACATCCACTGAGAAGGCGTTGCAGGTACCATTGTGAGACCGCAAAAAATCGCACACATCACTAGATCCCTTTGTTCGGAAGGGATCATTCACTGCAAGCTTTTTAAGCTTGCTCTGCAGAAATCTACTGTGCCACAATCTACTATGGCACATGTATATATTCAGCCTTCATGAGTTGAATAAATTCAGTTGGAAGTGAGCGCTGTGCGTGGTTGATGCCTGGGTGTGTGGGTGTGTGTGTGGGTGGATGTGTCGTGTGGTTGCGCTCAGAATAAGGTTTAGATATGTTCTACCAACTAGCCCAACAACAAGTGCTTTTAGAGCACATTTCTAGTACAGTGGGCCTGTCGTGTTCCCCGTTCTATTTTGTGTCGTTTACTGATGGACTTGTGCGCAACATCATCGAGGCCACCTGCCAAGCAAGGAAGTGCGCCTTCTGCATACGCAAGGGCATTACCCCTGACGAAGTGTGTACCTTATTCGGAATTATACGACCTTCCTGGAGGCACGTCAATAGAGTGTGCAAGATTCTTAAGGCGGAATTATGGCGTCAGGTGCGTTTGTTCCACGACTGGCTTCGCGTGGTCCACTACAGTCTGTTTCCACAATGGCTGGCTGCTGAATCTCTTCGAAGGCTGAGGCAGCATGTGGGCGAACTCACGGAAGCAAGGTGGAAACAGGTCCTGACCCCACTACTCAAGGTATGTGGAAAGCAAAGGAGAGAAGAGCGGAGGCGTATCGTTGTTCTCGAGGACGCCTACATTCCGGCAGATGTCGAGAGATGGCTCCGGAAGGGACCTAAGTTTGCTTTGCCGCCTAGCCTTTCTGCCCATGAACTTGTGGGATTGAACAGGGACGTGTCCGCGAAGGCGAGTCAAGATCGTGACAGATGCCTACAAGATGGTATGGACTGTTTCTTAAAATGTGCACCGCAGGCTCTAGGTCGACCTAAAGATAAAAGATTAAATAAGGCTGTGTCGTATTTCAAAGACAACAAATTAAAATTAATGCTAGCAGACAAAGAAGGTTGCTTTGTTGTCATACCTGAGGGAGCGTATAGCGAAAAAGCTCTAGAGGATATTAAGAAGAACTTCCGTCCAGTTAAGAAGGGTGAGACACGCGTTAAGTCGAAGTTTGCTGGTTTCTGCAAGAATGTGGGGCTTACGGTGTTAGTCAGGGAAATAGAGAATAGCAAAGGGAGCAACCTTAACGTTTTTTTCTCGGCTAAAACACACGAACCTGATATACCCTTTCGTACTATTGTTAGTGAAGGGGGATCCTGGCAAATTAATGTTAGTAGATTTCTGCAGAGCAAGCTTAAAAAGCTTGCAGTGAATGATCCCTTCCGAACAAAGGGATCTAGTGATGTGTGCGATTTTTTGCGGTCTCACAATGGTACATGCAACGCCTTCTCAGTGGATGTAGTAGATTTGTATTATTCTGTTCCGCATGACAAGCTTCTTGCATCTGTAAAATCCTGCATCGAAAAGAATGGCGACGTTACTTTTATCAATGACTCAGGAATTACCGTTGACAATTTCTTATCGCTTTTAGAATTTTACCTCAATGTTACTTTTATAATTTTTGACGAAAAGCCCTACCTTCAACGGCAGGGAATCTGCATTGGTTCGTGTGTCGCGCCGGTTCTCTGCGATATCTTTTTAGCTGAAGTAGATGGGGACTTGGATAATGCTTTTAAAGGGGGGGACGTTGTGAAAGTTTGTAGATACGTAGACGATTTTTTAATTCTTTTACAGGGAGACCTTACATCCCCTGAAGCTATTTTAAACGTCTTTAAAAGACTAGGACGAGGCCTATCTTTCACTGTTGAAATACCGCAAGAAGGTTGTCTGCAATTTTTAGATTTGAACCTCACGTGGAACGATGAACACTTTTGCTGGTTTTATCATCCCCGTGCTAAGAAGGAGCTGTTGCCGTACGACTCTGCCCACTCAAAGATTGTCAAGAGGGGCGTAGCCTCTCTCTGCTTGGAATCGGCGCTGAGGAGGTCCTGCCCACACAGCATGGAACGTAGTTTTCACAATCAGGTTAGCCGATTAGAGGCTGCAGGCTTCCCTCGATCGGTCATCACAGCCGTTGTTGAATCACTGCTGCAGAAGTTAAAACGTGGAACAAGGGATGCGTCGACTGCTACCGAGCCCTCAATGATTAGGCCACAAGTTGTGCCATATATCCATAAACTCTCGCACAACCTCGAGAAAGTCGCGGGTAGGCACGGTGTACCGATGGTCTTTTCGGCGCCCGAGAAAATCGGGAAGTTGTGCCAACGCATTTGCGTGAGCAAAAAGCGCGACTGCGAGAAGAAGCATGAGAGGCCTTTTCTTAAAAAGTGTTCCACGGGGGTCGTGTACTCGATACCCCTTTCCTGCGGCCAGGTGTACATCGGTCAAACCGAAAGGTGTGTTAATGACCGGTTAAGGGAACACGCCCACAAATTAATCAAACGAGATGATAAGTATGCGCACCTGGTTGCGCATTGTATAATGTGTGGCTGTGACGCAGGATTCTCCGAGACTAAGATTCTGGGCAGAAGCAAAAGAAAAACTGCACGTGAAGTGTTAGAGGGTTTCTACATTGAAAAAGATAAGGATCACTGTGCAAGCACCCCGTCGCTATCTCTGTTTCCTAGTGAACTGCAGTTCATAAGATCAAGACTATAAGATAGAAAGAGCAAGAAGAAAATGTATATGTTGATTGTGTGTGTTGGCTTCACATGATGTATGCGCGCATGTGCCACATGTATATATTCAGCCTTCGTGCGTTGAATCAATTCAGTTGGAAGTGAGCGCTGTGCGTGGTTGATGCCTGGGTGTGTGGGTGTGTGTGTGTGTGGATGTGTCGTGTGGTTGCGCTCAGAATAAGGTTTAGCTATTTTTAAGATATACGAGAGACAGAAACATGGAACGGTTCC
Organism: Hyalomma asiaticum; assembly: GCA_013339685.2. NCBI lineage: Eukaryota > Metazoa > Arthropoda > Arachnida > Ixodida > Ixodidae > Hyalomma > Hyalomma asiaticum. The sequence goes on along the minus strand of JABSTT010003648.1, from coordinate 11,217 downwards.
GCAATGTCGCAGCTGTTATGGTCCGCAGATAGAGAGAAAGAGAGAGAGAAATAAAGAAGGGAAGGCAGGGATGTTAATCAGTCAGGAGACCGGTTGGCTACCCTACACTGGGAGATGGGAGAAGGGGAAGAAAAGTAAAGAGAAGGAAAGAGGGGGAGTGCCTACAGGACAGTCCAATATAATGTCACAGGCGCCCAGTAAGGCCAGATGTTTTCAGAAAGCCCAAAAGCGCTTTCATTGCCTTCTGAGCCGTTGGTCGGTGAGGATGGTATTCCAAAATTGTCTGTTAACTTAGAGAATGATCGTCGAACTTTTTGAAGGACTCGGTCAGAGGCATTCTATGTTCCTCAAATTGTGGGCAGTGGTACAACAAGTGATCTACCCTGCGCAGACGGTCCGCAAATGGTCTCTAACAAACTCCCGCGTTAACAAACTGACTATAATAGAAAACAAGCTGACATTCGCAATGTAAACTTAGCTGACAAGTACGGTTCCTTCGTAGCACAAAATTTGTTGCAAAAGCTGTCTGTGCATACTTAAAGCGACACTATAGCAATGCTGAAATTGTGAGGAAGAGTTATGCTGGTGTATACGCTGATGTGAACATGATGTCTGCAAATCCACGACGTTCTGTGTAGGGTAGCAAGTAAGGCTGTGTATTTTAGTGGTTGAACTAAATTACATTGTTGCGTTCAAAATGATATAAAATGTATGTATCAGCATTGTGAAAAAAATCCTTATACCTCAGTTGCTGTTTTTGTCTGTACGCGGGCGAAGGACTCCTTCAAGCCATTTGTGAATGTCTTTTCCCTTCACCTCCGATTACGAGTTTTTAATAAATCAATAACACCAATCAATGAAATCATTCAATTCGCCAAATGTTTCGGTTTCGTGTTTTTAGCTGTAGGATCAAATATCGCCTACAGCTGCCTTATTTGGAATTCTACGAAATACGAATATGTATTTCGAAACTTAATTAAGGTTTAGAAAATTAGCTGTTTGAAAGTGTACGGGCTTTCCTTTCAGGTATATACTGTGGTTCCAGGTTTTAGTATCCCACATTTTAGCTCAACCAGCTCCAGTGAAGGGGCGTGTCGTTCCTTCTTACTAATGAGACACACTGTCATTTTATAAAAATAATTGCGTTTTAGCTACACTGTTGACTTCTGATGCTTAGTCACGCAGCACACGATAGCCCCGCCACAGTGGTCTAGTGGTTATGGTACTCGGCTGCTGATCCGGAAGTCGCGGGATCGAATCCCGGCCGCGGTGGCTGCATTTCGTTGGAGGCGAAATGTTGAGGCCCGTGTGCTGTGCGATGTCGGTGCACGTTAAAGAACCCCAGGTGGTCGAAGTTTCCGGAGCCCTCCACTACAGTGTCTCTCATAATCAGAGCTGGTTTTGGGACGTTAAACCCCGCAAATCAATCAACGGTGCATCTAGGAAGTGAATCGTGCGACTATGACGGCAATGTAAACGTTGAAGCTTGGGCGAGTTGGTAGAAATCAACTGTGAAAGATTTTTGCAGAGCATGTACTAACTGGAAAAAAAAAAGGACAGGTGGAGGCCGCTGCTGTCCATTCCTCGCCCCCCCCCCCCCTTCTCCCTCTTTTTTTTAAGTATTATGCGCTGCAATAAACTTTCAGAATACCGGCATTCTAGCCGCGCTGCTCAAGTAAAATTGTATGCGTATAGGGCAGGGCTGCGCAGCAAGCGTTTCTGGATACTGTTGAACACATGTAATGACGTGGTAGTACCAAGTAGCTGGTGTCGCAGAAAATCCGATATCGGCGTCGGCATAGGCGTCCATGGATGAAATAATAATCCTGAAATACTGCCTTCTTTCCCCAAGCACCCGACCACGCAAGCCCTCCGTTATGGAACAAATGCAGAAGTCAACACAATTCATTTTCTGAACGTAGCATATGTCAGAAAAATCGTAGCCTACGACTTACCTAACGCTTACACACATAACTCGGGCACATATTTCAATGTATGACAGAAATTTGTACTTTTACGCCCCGCCACGGTGGTCTAGTGGTTATGGCACTCGGCTGCAGATCCGAAGGTCGCGGGATCGAATCCCGGCCGCGGCGGCTGCATTTCGATGGAGGAGAAATGTTGAGGCCCGTGTGCTGTGCGATGTCAGTGTACGTAAAAGAGCCCCAGGTGGTCGAAATTTCCGGAGACCTCCACTACGGCGTCTCTCATAATCAGAGCTGGATTTGGGATGTTAAACCCCACAAGTCAAATCAATTAGTACTTTTACGAGTAGGTGATGCGACCGGGGCCCAATGACACTATAGGATTCGCTCTTAAAAGTCTTAACGCGTCTTCCAAGTTTTGCGGCGTCGACGTACTTTTGGAAAATGTATTTGCATCTCGCTAGCGAAGCAAGTCTACGGACGTATAGATTGTGTCGGACGGTGTGCGGAGCAAGGGTATTTCTTTACTATTATTTTTTATTTTTGTATGTGAGCTTTGCTAAGTGAGCGTTCAAGGGGAAAGCAAAATAAATCGCCGCATATAGCTTTGCTTCGCTGCAGATGACATCGAAAGAAGGTACTCCTCTGCCACCCCCAAGGAGGCTTAAAATTAAAGAAAATTTTAAACCTCCTTGGCCATCCATCACACTCCCCTGCACTCTCTCTCTCTCTCTCTCTCTCTTCCCCTAACGGACGCAGTGGAAGTTTTGATGGACTCGGTTCCAATTTACGCGTTCGTCCTGCACTCGCGCCATATGTTGTAATCCTTTATTACTATAGGATGAACGCTCAGCGTCTCTTCGACACCATTTCTAAGACGTAGATTTCTTGCTTACTAGCGTAAAACATGTCCAATGCGTATTCTTAATTCAATGAATGCTGCGGATCCCGGTAATATACAGACATTTGGCCTCAAATAGGGATGAGGTTTCCTTCGTTCTGTATAACGTTGTCGTGTATGACCATGCGCCACCAGTGCTATCAGCTCGGTTGTTTTCGGCCGCCCGGTTGAATCGATTCTGGCTGAGTGGTTGAAATGACGTTGGACAGACAGACATACAGACAGACGGACAGACAGACAGACGGACAGACGGACAGACAGAGCTTTTTAGTTAATTTTTAGTTTAGTTGGAGTTAACCAAATGCTCGCGGCTGGTCGGCGACACAGGCAGGTGGGTTGTTATCATTCGCAGTCACGATGTTTATGAGCCTTCTTAACGGTGATAGCGAACAAACAAACCGGTAGTGTCTCGGCACCTTATATGACCCGAGGAGAGATATTGCCATGTTGCGGGAGCTTCCGGGCGTGAACACCGTACTTGTTCATTGTAACACAAATTCGTCCTGGACTACAATCATTCAAAACAACTGTCTGTAATAAACTATCGTTCGGCAGGAACACTCCTGGAAAAATGCTGCAGTACCACCCGATGCACGCGCTTTGAAAGACGCGTTTTATGGTTGGAAAAATAAGAGCGCCAAGCAAACCCATTTAATCGTCATGGCTCTAGTTGCCTCCGTGCAGGTTGTTATTTGAGAAAATGCACACGAAATGAGGAAAAAGGGGGTAGTTGGTGCACTCTGGCGAAAGAAACGACAGGACGAATGATCTCGTACATGCAGGCGTACATATTTCGTGTGCTTTCCATGACCCGTCTGGACAGAGTGGCGGCTACAGAGATTGTCTGAATTGGCATTCGCAGCGCATGCGATCTGCTTTGTCATCGTCCTGCCACATGTAACTTGCGCTTGACCTGTGTCACAAATTTTGTCTTTGTATAGTCAGGTACAAGGTGCCGTTTTCGCGAACCGGGTAAGCAGTCTGCCACTTGTCTGGAATGGAAGCGACGGTACCACCTACGCCCTACCGACCGATGGTTCCACCTAGATCCTACCAAGCGAGGCTACTGTCTGTCAATGTGTATGTACCGTCTTGTGTATATAAAGTCGAGTTGTGTTTGTGTGTGAAAAAGGCTGGTCTCCATCCTTCAAGTTGAGACAACACAACCAACGACGGACAGGCAGGGGGAAGACTTCCACCCATCCTTCTTCACAGCAGCAACGTCAGCTGGGGGAGCTCGGCTCACCGAGGAAGTGAAGAAGAGGAAGGAAGGAGAAGGTGTGAACTAAGTACAAGTTCACCACATCAGATCGCCTTCTACCTTCTGGTTCCAAAATTTACTGATGATTGTGGTTCGTTAAGGAAAGGACGCTAATTTCAGCAGCCCATGTAGGGAGCACGGCTAAGCGTCCGTGGGGGTAGGTGAATGGGTGTGAAAGAGATAGAGAGGAGAGAAGGGCCGTAGTGGAGGGCTCCGGAAATTTAGACCACCTGGGTTTCTTTAACGTGCACTGACAACGCACAGTACGCGGGCATCTGGCATTTTCGCCTCGGCATTTCGCAAGCGTCCGGAGATGAACGCACAGATACATAAAAGCGCTTGTGCCTATGGACGTACTCGCATGCAAGTGCGTCACGCGCGTTCTCCAAGTAGTCTGAAATAGAAAAAAATATATATTTTTTTTATTTCAGGACCTGGTACGCGTATTCCCATTTTGGCTGATTATCGTCACCCTCACGTCGGTGCTAGCGGCAATTTTGGCAGCGTTGTTGTTACCTTCAAGGAAGACTAACTCTCACAAGCACCCACCGGGACCAGCGAATTGGCCTTTACTCGGAAGACTGAGCATCTCGTCCTACCGTTTTCCCCTGGAGGAATCTGTCGAGTGGTACAAGAAATATGGGCCAGTTGTCAGGTAAAGTATGCGTTAGAAAGATTGAAACACTAATTACGTGCCAGAGGGAGGTAACAACTCAAGAACGACCGACTGAGTTTTCTCCCCGTCGCCTCGTAATGAGCTCCGACACTGCACCCTAACCCCGATGTGGTAGCTTAGTCGCTATGTGTTACATACGAGGCTCGAGGTAGCGGGATCGAATCCGGACCATGGCGGCCACATATGTGTGGGGAATATGAAAAAAAAAAATCACCGCATATCCTTGAAGTGAATGATGATGAGTGGGCGAAGCACCGCGGGATAATTCGGGTAACCGTGAATCCCCCGTACATTTTCGCACTCGAGCACGCAAATGAGCACGCATGTGTACAGTATATACAACGTTGTTTTATTGGTCGTATATGGTATTGTGGTAGAGACTTCGTGCGATCCCATACCTTCTAGCTGTGCCCGAAACTCCCGTCAAGGATACTGCACTTGAACCGAGCATCGGCGCCACCAACCTCAGGTAGAGAAGGCTTCCGGCATTTTGCCGCCGCTTCCCGTGTTCTCGCCCCCTCTGGGTCCGCTTGTCTGCGTTGCCGTGCTGCAGCCGCCCTGCGAGCCCTCAGCTCCGCTTGCAGTTTTGCCGCCTTGTCTTCATTCATAACGAGGTGCACGACATGACTGCCGCTGTCGAAGAGAGAGAGATCGCGCGCCGGGAGGGAACGCTGCTACCGCAGCGGCTCTAGGGAGCCTACATGACTGCCTTCTTTTAAAAATAAAGCAGTCATGTAGGGGCTCTAAGCGGCTCTAGCGGGCGCTCTAAGTACAGAGGGACAAGGCTCAACCCTAAGGGACTTGACTTCACCCCTAAAAAAGGACGAACAGCTGTATACTTAGGTTCAGACGCACGTTAAAAAAACCCAGGTGGTAAAAATTTATTCCGCAGCCCTTCATCCACTATATATATATATATATATATATATATATATAATATATATATATATATATATATATATATATATATAGTGCGTGCCTATTCACCACTGCAACGGCTGGTTTTGACTTTGATACGTAAACCCGATAAATTATTATTATTACTACGACACCGCTCTCTAAATTGTCGCGTTGGAATATCTTTGTAAAGCCAAACTTAAGTGAAGCATTTTGCCTCATGATGCAGCCATGATGCGTATTGATTGCATTCAGCTTACGGACGTCGCATCCTCACCGAAAGGTTGTTCGTCTCAAATCAAAATTCGTAGCATTGGCATCCTCAACCACTTTTGGATCACTCGCTTCGTAGTCACGCGCTATAGAAAGTGGTATGTCGCACATCTATGTCAAGGGGTCGAAAGCGACACATAACGCTTCTTCAGAGTTGCTATCTTGATGTTGTACAGCATGTTATATTGCGCAGCAAAGTCCCATGTCTGTTTGTATACTTTAATAGTTTCGCACTTGAAGTATTTCAGTAACAGCTTCACGAAACCAGTTTTAGGTGCTTTTCAAGATTGAACACACTCGCTCAAACGCACGACGAGGCCGTATAGGTCATCATGCTCTACGTATCCTTGTATGTACTTCGGGTGTGAGCCTAGGCTGCTCACCAGCTGTACCTCGTCCTCGGGGCTTTAGATTGTTAGCTTCGCCAACCACTGGCCTTCTGTCGTTCAGTGGATGGCGTTGTCTTCGAATCATTTTTGCATTGTCAGAACTTATGGTAAGCGGTGTTGGCAACTTGCAAAATATCTACTCTCTTGTGTAAGTCTATGAATATATTGCATGTAGTAGAGTGCCGTGAACGTATTCGCGCAACTGGAGTCGCAGCGCCTTGAATTATTCTCTTCTATGAAGCATGTGATGGCGCTGTAAGTATTTTCGCCTGCTTTTATTATAATATTCAAGATGAAAGTTCTCGCTCCTTTTGCACATGTTGTCCTGGATATGGTGAATGCTAAGGTCAAAATAAAAACAAAATCTTACGGATATTACTGCCACTTTAATATGTGGGCCTACCATAATTATCGCTATGATACGACATGATTTACACGGTTTTATGAGCTGCCAATATTGATTTATAAAATGGGTATCACTACTTAAGTTAGTATTTGCATGACTAGGCCGTTGTGAGTCTCTTTAAGTTAGAGCTGCTTTCTATTCAAAAGATTCTCAGGATTCTTTAACATAAAAACGGGATTCTTGGCACCATAAGCAATAATTAGACTGTTGTGATTGTGGTGTCGCTTTAGCTTGTTTCGGTATAATATAGAAGGTGAGGGTACGAATGCGAAATTGCTCTGCGCTGGCAGCCACAGAATCTGCCGCTTCATCTGACAACACTGCTCATATAAACAAACATGGTCATAATACCTATGTCAAGGTAGCACAACCGCTTAAAGGGGAACTCCGGCGGCCTTTTTCATTATATTTTGTTACCGCCGTTTCCCAATGACACTGATAGTGCTGTAGCTGGCAAGCTGGTTCTGTTTGCTCAGAAACTCAAGAATAATTTTGAATAACCGAATGAGCGATGTCTTCAAAGCGGAACTCAAACGTGTAGAGGCCTCATGCATCGCATGCAATGACGTCATAGCCTCCCCACCATCAAAAATATGGAGCTGCTGCCAGAAAAATGACAGTGGTGATGTCATCCGACGATATACTGCTTTATGCCGCATTTTCTGAGCTTGACAGCAACTCTTTGAGTGCTGAAGTACAAGCGTTTTCCTCTTGACCTCACCCGCGACATGTTTTTATCGGAAACGGATCTGTTGCAACGGTATTCAGCTTCGTATACATTGTCGGAAAGCATAGTAGCGGTATGGTACCTAGGTCGAATGCCCAAAAACCTAGTGCAAGTGCTATTTCCAGTTGTCCGTATGTTCTTGCTGACGCGCGAGTTTTTTATCCACGTCGCCCATCGTGGCGCGTCGTTAGCTTACGTAGGTTACCTCGGCAAACCATGCGCCGAGTTCTTTCCCCCGCAATGACGCACTTCGGTGAACAACAATATTCTACTGAATGGGTGCTCGCCCTTTTTTGTGCTGGTTTACGACTGAAATCATGACGATTAGAGCAACACAGATGTTATTTTAGCCGCCGGTAATGCGATGACGTGTTACCTCTATAGGCAGACGCTGGGTCGCCTGTTTCCAGGCGTACCCGCTGGGTGCCACGTGTTTAGTTGGAGTTGGAGTTGGAAATCTATTGTACAGAAATTGGTCGAGGCAAAAATTAAAGGTGAAAGCGAACGCTGGGTGACAGAAATTCATGACAAAAAGAAGGGCGCGCCTAGGATATTTTGGAACCATATAAAAGCGCTAGGTAAAAAGTCTGCCACATTGCAACAGCATATTGTTGATGAGAGAGGAAATCAATTGGAAGGGTGCGAAGCGTTGGGTTACATCCAGAAGGAAACAGCCGGTTCGTTTAAAAAGATCGTCCAAGAGATTCCCCCAGTGGATAAAACCATGACGGTGAGCGAAACTAAGGAAGAGCTAGAACTTGAGTATTTCAACTGGAAAAAGGCCGAAGGAAAAATTCCAAAGCGCACTGCTCTGGGTTTAGATGGGGTCCCCGTTAGCCTCATTAACGAATTAGGACAGAACACTAAAGAAGCACTATTGAAAGCCGTAGAAAAATGCTTACAGAAGAGGCAAATACCGGACAGTTGGCGAAAAAGCAGAATGAACTTAATCTATAAAGGCAAGGGGGAAAAGAATAACATTCGCTCGTATAGACCGCTAACCATTACATCAGTACTATACAGGATGGCTATGCAAGCAGTAAAATTAAAAATAGAAGCATGGGCAGAACGTAACAATATTTTGCGAGAACTTCAGAATGGATTTCGAGTAGACAGGCGTTTAGACGATAACCTATTTGTTCTTACTCAGTGTATAGAAATGTCTAAAATAGAAAGGAGGCCATTGTATGTGGCTTTTCTAGACATCACTGGAGCGTATGACAATGTTAATCAGGAAATATTGTGGGAAATTTTCGAAGGAATGGGCATAGGCGACGATTGCGTACAGCTTTTGGGGGGAAATATATCGAGAAAATACAGTTTGCATAGAATGTGAAGGAATCAGTGGCAGAGAGAACGTTGATATTAGCAAGAGGCTGAGACAGGGATGTCCTTTGTCGCCACTGTTATTCATGCTGTACATGGTTAGAATGGAAAAAGCGCTAGGAGATAGCAACATTGGTTTTAATCTGTCACACAAACAGGGCGGCGTGATGATTGAGCAGATGCTTCCAGGTTTATTTTATGCTGATGATATTGTCTTATTCGCGGACAGTCGAGATGATATACAACGGCTGGTGAATATATGCGGGAAGGAAGGCGAGGTTCTAGGACTAGGATTTGGTGTAGCAAAATGCGGACTGATGGTATTCAATGATCCTAACGACCAGGCGGTATCCATACAGGGCCAAGAAATACCGAGAGTAAGCGAATACAAGTACCTTGGCGTATGGGTAAATGAGGGTGATAGATACATGAAGGTACACGAAAAAGCCTTGGCAGCAAAGGGAAAGAGGAACGCAGCAATAATGAAGCACAGAGCGTTATGGGGACACAATAGGTATACGAGGTGCTTAGGGGCCTGTGGAAAGGGGTAATGGTACCGGGGCTTACATTTGGGAACTCAGTGGTGTGCATGAGGCCAGAGATACAATCAGGAATGGAGGTGAATCAAAGAACTGTGGGAGTAGTAGTAGTAGTAGTCGACGTAGTAGGTAGCCACCGGCGCGTGCCTGCCGGAGGGCACGCACGCGCCGAAGGCGAGCGCGTGGCTCCCGGCGCTCGCCCTCGCCGCGAGCGCCGGGAGCCACGTGCTCCCCGGCAAACTCGACACTGCCCCGGCAAACGCGAGAGACAACGTTGGCGCTGGCAGCGTCTCCTAGCGAGTTTCTTGATTGAGAAATACCGACTGCTCGCGTTGGAGAAGCGTTCACCGGCAAAACCCATATATATATATATATATATATATATATATATATATATATATATATATATATATATATGCACTGGATCTTGGCTTACAATGAAGTGCCGGTGGGAGATTTCACTTGTGCATTGTGCATAGTTGAACCGTGAGGATTCGTAGCATGCGCGTTAACTAAATTAATCCGGAACTCGGCACGATCTACGATGCACATCCCGAGCTTCGCCCACTCATCATCATTCACTCCGTGGATATGCTGTAATTTTTTTTTTTTATTTCGGTACATTGTAAGTTTTCGCACTGCTCAATGTCTATCCCAAACATTTCGCTGTGTGAAAATGCGTTGCATTGTGTTCTCAGGGAGAATATTTTGTAGCAAACCTTTTTTTTTTATTTGGAATCCCAAGGGACGACAGCCTTGTCACCTTCTCACGGTAGCAACGAAAGAGGCAGAAATCTGTGCAATCCGCGTAATGAAGGCTGCCACTAGCTATAAGGTCCAATGTGCGGTGCGCCTTGTTTTGGGTGTTTATATGGGATCACCTGCGTACGAGATAAGATCATGCCGTTTATGATTTCCCTTCTGAGGGTAGGCGCAGAATTATTAGGCATATGAAGAGGATGTAGAGCAACGTAAACGTCATCTACTACATTTACTTATTCATGAGCTGTTTTTGAGACGGGGCTTGCTAACTGCAACCAATTACGTTTTCACTTAAGTGAGTACAAATATAACTAGATATTTTCTTCGAACGAACGCGAGTTTTCTTAGAAGCTAGACAGACGTAACACACACTCACGCAAACGCACGCCCGCACTCAGCATTACTACGGTGCAGGAGGAATGATGACGCCATGATCCTTGTTTGCGCCGACATACAAACGGCAAGAACAACACATTACCACAACATGCGTCGCTGCGTTTGCACACTGTAGCCTTGCTGGGAAAAACTAACTTTTTGTAAAATACATTTATTCTCATCACTTCAGGTTGCCCGCGAGTGGTTAATGCTGAACGGCATTTTCTTTAACTTGTTGTTCGTTCAGGGAGAAGAGTGTATCTTGGAGAAAACATGGCCATGGTTGAAATCTTCGTGTATCTGACCACCCTGCTGCAACAGTTCCACGTCCTTCCAGAAAACGATGAGCCGATCATCATCACCCCATTTGGGCCGTCACCAGAACTAACTGACAAAAAGCTACCGTTTATCAGACGCAGTCGCACATGACAAATGCAATTTACCCGCGACTGCAATGCCTAATGTGGCGTGTGTATCGTGATGACGAATATCAGTATCATGATGACCGATGTGAGAACTAGTTTATCTATATCTACACAAAGAATCATAAATATGTGTTCACTATTCCTATGACTGTGGTCCTTTTCGTACATGCCGTGGACACACAATACCTGTAAGGTGAACGTGTTCACCTGGTTAGAAACCTTGCTGGTCACAAAAGAAACGTTGTACATTTCAGGTTTCCTCGCTTCATTAAATGTAGAACGTTCGGATAGAATGTTAGCTTCGGAAACTATCTGATGGCAAATTCTTCATGTTT